>JASDQU010374008.1:3184-18467 GCA_032191745.1 Picea mariana | reverse complement strand
CTTTCCATATGAAAACAACCAATAAGAAAACATTATTTCCTTTGGTATTATAAAATTATTCAAAAACCCAGAAATATTATCTAGGCAACTCTAATAGTTCCCAAGTAAACACGACAACTTATCAAGATTCTCTTTCATGCCTCAATTTTTTTTTGGTTAAGATACATTTTTATCAAGGGAATCCTTTCTAGATTCCATCTCATCACTACTTGAGAATATCAAGTCATAC
Organism: Picea mariana; assembly: GCA_032191745.1. NCBI lineage: Eukaryota > Viridiplantae > Streptophyta > Pinopsida > Pinales > Pinaceae > Picea > Picea mariana. The sequence continues at coordinate 18,238 of JASDQU010374008.1, read as the reverse complement.
CTTATATGGATACCATGCACCTCTGGATGTCAATTTGACCCATTGGTCATCTAGAAGTGCTCCAACACTTCCCTTACCACATTCAGGATCAACATTTCATTAACCATTTTACCTCATTTATAGTGAAATTTAATGTCTAATAAAATTTGGACTATTTCCTTAACTCCCAAATACAATTTTCGAAGTATGTTAATTACTAAGTATTTTAATACAAAACTCTAGAGTATCTCTAGATCATAATTAGTCTTGGGTAGAATTTCCATCTCTCTCCTTTTAAACTTTTGTAGGGGTTCTAGTTATTCTTCCTATTCTTATTAAAACATAATATAGGTTGTAAATTTAGATCAACCGTAACCTATACACCCAAAATTCTTCCTTCTGTTCAACAACAATCAGGGATGGAGGTCACTCTCCTCCTCCCATAGGAATTCTAGTAGATTAGTTTTTTATTCACCAAGCAAGGGAGGATGTGGTGATTTCTCACTCAATCACTCCATATTTCTACAGCTCTGTTTATCATATTGATTAGAAAAATGCTACCCAACAATTCCCATACTTGGAAAAAAAATTATTTCTCAATTCCCTTCGGAACCAGAGAGTTGCACATGCTCTCCCTTTTCAGAAAATGGTCACCAGACCTATTCCTTTTGCATAGACATGTCGTTAAATTAATATAGATACAAACTCCATTATCACAACCATGAGCTTTTGAAATTTCTCATATCATTTCACTTCTTCCACGAGGTTCATTCTTAGTCCTCACGACTTCTTTGATTTTAGAAAGAGGGATTACCCTAGTAGGACATTTTTTTTAGTTATAATAGGTCAAGTAGGTTGATCTCACCTATTCTAATAAGGCCTCTAGACATGGAGGATTGTTCTCCCAATTCCAAATCCTTCATTTAATCAACCCTTTTAATCAACAGAGCCTTCATAAGCCCACTTTTTAGGCAATTCCTGCCACTTATTCAATCCATTTTCCTTCTAGACTCAAGTACTCCTTAAAATAGGTTTATGCCATTTTAATCCAATATTTATTATTAATTCCCCTAGGAATAATCCCACTTTTGTAGGACTGGCTATCATTTCTTCAAAAGAAATGATAAGCTTCTTTTGCCACAGTCTAGCATTATTCAATCTCGTTGGGTAAAATCCCAACTAAATTTTAATCTGTATCCTTCTCCTCATGGAATGTATGAAGATAATTTCCATACGACAATAATATTCTCAACGGGCTCATATTATCCTTGGTAAATTAGTCTTCTGACTGTTCTCCAACCCATTCAGGCTTGTGTTTGAATCACGCTCCACTAGATAGGGTAGGGTAGGGTGCCCTCTGTTACACATCAACATTACTCACTTTGAAAAGTGTCGCAAGTGTCACATGTTGCTCACAAGTGTCGCAAGTGTCAAGCAAAGAATACTTCCATGATTCCTATGTCATACTTTTGACGACACTAAGAAGACACTCAAAATGCCTCAAACACTTGGTTTGAAGGAAGAGCAATGGTTAAATGAAGTTAAGTGCCTCTTGCCACCTGAAAGAATCACCGAATCTAAGGTTTTATAAGAGAGAGCTCCCCTATATCTCTCTTAGGAGTGATGGCACTCCCCTCTAAACTGATAGGGAGTGCTACAGCACTAAACATCCCTTCAGGAGGAGCGCTATTGATTTTAGGAGCGTTGGCGCCCCCCTAAAGCCTACTAGGGAGCGCTACAACGCTCTGATGGCCCTTTTGAGGGAGCATTGCCTATTCTGGGCAAGAGTTGGTCCATTGAGGAGCATAAGGGGAAGATCTTTCAATCTTGGAAGGTATTTGAATTCGAATTCCTTGTTCAACCATGATCTTAAGGGAGATCCCTAACTCAAGGAGGAAAGTCTTCAACTTACCCGAAAGATACCTCAAGAGGTTAGGCCTCTCTAAACCTATATAAACAGGCTCTATCATGGTGGAAAGGAGGAAGAATGAGAAGCATGAAACCTATGATCTCATAGGAAAAATTTAGTGAATTGGAGGAGAGTAATCAGTGAAGTTGTTGTCATCCAGATCGTGGATCTTTTGAGCAAGGGTTAGAAAGAGGGATTACCCCAGTAGGACCTTTTTTTTAGTTATAATAGGTCAAGTAGGTTGATCTCACCTACTCTAATAATTCCTCAAGACATGGAGGATTGTTCTCCCAATTCCAAATCCTTCATTTAATCAACCCTTTTAATCAACAGAGCCTTCATAAGCCCACTTTTTAGGCAATTCCTGCCACTAATTCAATTCATTTTCCTTCTAGACTCAAGTACTCATTAAAATAGGTTTATGCCATTTTCATCCAAGATTTATTATTAATTCCCCTAGGCATAATCCCACTTTTTTAAGACTGTCTATCATTTCTTCAAAATAAATGATAAGCTTCTTCTGCCACAGTCTAGCATTATTCAATCTTGTTGGGTAAAATCCCAACTAAATTTTAATCTGCATCCTTCTCCTCATGGAATGTATGAAGATAATTTCCATATGAAAATAATATTCTCAACGGTCTCATCTTATCCTTGGTAAATTAGTCTTATGACTATTCTCCAACCCATCCAGGCCTATGTTTGAATCATGCTCCGCTAGATAGGGTAGGGTAGGGTGCCCTCTCCTTTAAATTTTTCTAAGAAAGAAAAAAATATAATCACTTCAATCTTTTGTGAGACCAAGTAGGAAAAGTGGTGTTCCCCTCTCTTATACCACTCTTTCACACACCCAACCCCTAAGTAACGTTTTAATGGATGGGGCATAAGATATTCAATTTTCTAAATCATATTGAATCCTCTTCCCGATATGTTTGTCATCTTTTGGTCATCAAGATCTTTCAAACAACTATTACCATGCTCAAATATGAGCTCTGGATTGGAATTTATTCCCTTACGAAGATCTTCAAACACAATTGGTCAAAGGCCATGTGTAACTCATGTGGGTTGACCTCATTCATACCATTCCACCTGACAGAAATTCGACTAAGTTTGTCATCCCTTAACAATGACATGGCCACTAGAGAGGCGGTTACAAGGAATGTTCCCCATGCCTTTGCAATTATCAGGCCTTCAGCCCTTCATCCTTCCTGTCCATGTCTGAAATATTCCCAGGGTCTTGAATTCCTTGACTTCCCTAGAACTCCTACATCTATGATGGAGATCAATCCATTGTTAAATCCAATGGCTGAGATTCACCCTCATTCAACGCATAAGCTTAAGGGATTTCGACATTCTACACTTCAACTCTCTAGCACTGAATGCACTTTTCTCTACTCGCATATCCTCCAGAGCCTCGAATCCCCAGAATCCTTCCATGTGGCTTCAACCTTCATCCATATTGGAGCATGGGTTATAACACCCTAATCCTCCCAAAGTTATGAACTCCCGAGGTCCCATTAGCCATTAGGTCAAGAAACTACACACCAAGGGGTGACATGTGGAAAATATGGAGATGACATATGGCCCAATCGATGGGTGACATATGTCAAGTTCTATTTGTCACATAAGGTCTGTGAAAAGCATGAATCAGGATGACACATGGCATGTCAAACATGGGTCCATGTCACCCTAGGTGACGTCAATGTGCCATGTCACTCTACATTAACAGCCTCTAGGAGTATCTATCCTCTCCTACCTGCAAAACTGCCCGGAGCTCTAAAGTATGAACACCTACCAACAGCTTCCCAATACATTTTATCCCATTATCGATACAGGACCACATAGATCCCCAAATCTACGACCTCTGTTGATTCATGACTTTGACGTTTGGGGGTTTGGCTGAGTAATTTCCTTTTTACTCCTGGAGTGGTGAGTTTCGGACTAACCATGGTCTGGATAGAATGGTCAAGAGAGATCCCAAAGCTTCTTTGGATCGACAATCCTCCTTGCTTCACAACTTCAGAGTTCGGGGGTTTGGCTATATAATTTACTTTCTACTATCGAGTGGTCAGTGCTAGACTGACAACGACGTAGATCCAATAGTCAGGGAATATCCTGAATATCCTCAGATCTATAGTTATGGTCACTTCATGAGTTCTACATTTAGGGGTTCCACCCATTTAACATTGTTTTTCTCCTGAAGTGGTCAACGCCAGACAGACCTCGACAAAGATCCAATGGTCAGGGGAGATTCTGAAGTATCCTTAGATCTATGTTTCTGATCACTTTGCAAGTTCAGTGGTTAGGAGTTCCACTCATTTAACACTATTTTTCTCCTGCAGTGGTCAATTTTGGACTAACCTTGACATAGATCCAATGATTAGGGGAGATCTCGAAGAATCCTCAGATCTACGGCTCATGTTTCTTTGCGGTCGGGAAGTGGATCAACGTTTAATGATGGGACAGATCCAACTATCAAGGTTAAGGAAACTTCCAAATGTCAGTCAACCTCATTGGTAATCGTATCAGAAGGTTACCTTTGGTTGGTTTTTCATGTTGTAAAGTCATAAAATCCTAGAGCTCTGGACTCCCAAAGTTCCAAAGCCAAAATAACTTAGCTCCTTTTGGACCTAGCGAAGGGTTCCGAGGTCCTGGTCATATGGATTCCCTGACAAGTTCTTGGGCTACACACTCAACTCTTAGTCATGATTTGGTTAGAATCATGGGCATGAGCCCTTGATCACACAGACAAATTGTTTGAAGGAGGCACCCTCCATCCACAAAGATCAAATTTAGTAACATGCCAAGTTAAATTCGAGGTGTCGACACGACTGAAGCATTCTAGTGAAGTTTTCCCTGACTCTTACATTACAAAATCAATCCTTGGGAAAATCCCCTTAAGGGATTTTTAACCAGCATAGAAACCATAATATTATTCATAATTTCATTTGAAAATCCATGTCTAATATTTCTCTTGTTGCTAAGAAGAGGAAAACAAAAACCATTCAAATGCAGGGGTTCACAAAAAAAAAATAAGAATTACTAATATTAATCATGCAATGCAAATTTTAGTCATAGACAGAGACATCCAACCACTCATTTCAATTCTAGTACACAGGGTGTATGAAATACTTATCTATTACAGTCGATCAATGACCAATTGATTATGGGTGTTCTCCTTTCCACCCAATTGTAGGCTCAGGGGAATTCATTCTTAGCACTCTGTCCACCCCCGTGCCAAGCCATGATATCACTTGGAAAATTTTGAATTTCTTAGGGATTCTCTCTCTGTCACAACCCCTGTGAGGTTTATCAAATTCTTCCTCAGCATCAAGATCGTGACCCTCATCTCTGGGGAGTCCTCTTTTTGTTCTCTCCTATAACCATAACCATTTAATCTCTTAGTTATTCTCTTTCACTGGAGATTCTCATGTGCTCTCCCATTTCTGAATGGTATCCTCTCTTCTCTTGCACGCCCTCTCCTTTTTCCTAGGGAGGCTCTGGACTTTTCCTATTCCTTCTGACATAAGGAACTCAAATCAATCTGGGCCTGCAAGAAACTACGTTATGTGGTACTTCAGGCTGAAATTTTTTTGTCTCCTCAGCCAGACCTTCCATGCTTCCATTCATTGGGGTAGTTGATTGTTCAACCACCATTCCTTCTTTCATTAACTAATTTTTTTTCCTTGGGATCAGGACAAGGCTTATTATTTCATCAAGAGAAATTTGGATCATTTTGACATAATGAACCCTCTCTACAATTTCCTCACTCTTTACTCTAGTGATATCTTGGCCAGTACTTCAATGCTTCACCCCCACAGTCAGTTATTGGAAATATGAATAATAATAAATTTACATTTTTCACATGCCATAGCATGGTGATCATAATTAATGATTCATTACAAGCTGGGGGAAACAAGTGTATTACACTTCCCATCCCCAAATTCACACTTCCATACTTCACCATTTTTCATACTCCCTGATACAATATCACCATTACCGATGAAATTTGTTTCCCACCACCACATCATTCACCACTTGTGTGAATATAATACCATTATTAAGTGGAGTGAATTTCGTAAATTCTTTGCAATAAATAGAAAATTAGATAGTGAAAATTGGAAACTTTTAACTAAGAGCTACAATAATTGATAATCAAATCAATATGTGGTAAAAATAAATAAATAATTAAACTCCCTCTTCTAAAATACTATATTTATAGGAGAGCCACATATTCATAAAAAAGGAAATTTGCATAAAGATATGTCAAATAAAAGGAATGACTTGTATTGTGGTGACACTGTTAAAACCCTCCAATGTGAAGACCAGTCGTTTTAGTGGTCATAAGCATATAAATTGTACTTGTCTCTCCCACCATAACAAAAGGATTTGAACAATTTCTAGAGCTCAAGTATTGCATTGGATGGGTGTGTACCAGAGGTAGTTGATTTTAAAGAAATGGTCATCTAGTGTGCCAACAAGTTTGATACATAGAGAAGAATCATACATATATAAGGAAAATCCTTGATTTATTCCCTCCCTTCAATGTTTAAAAGGATGTTGTGACTTCCTGAATCCACTTTGATATTCAGGATTGTGGAGGTGGATGAGTTTCTTAAAGGAAACGACAGAGGAACATAGATTCTCAAAATTTTCCTCACAAGCCTGACGAGCGACATCAGTTCTACTCAGGTCAAGGTATGCTCTTTAAAGTACCCATATAAAGAATTTTTCTAGTTATTCACTAGAATAAGTAGACAAGATTCCACGACATCGGTGCCCAAATATATTGTATCTATTTTCCATCATTCTATTCATGAAAATTCCATGATTGACTCGACTTGCATTATCTCAAACACGATTTCTTTTTTAGTTGGGGAGCCAGAAAAAATGTAAGAAATTTTACATGACGTCATTTTTTATTTTTTTATATCTTATTGTCGTATATTTGAGGATTTTCCCAAAGTGAGAAATGTTGACTTCAAGAAAGAACGAATTTCATTCTAGTATACAACATTACAGAGGCACAAGGCCCCATATAATTTTACGAAGTACAAAATGGTTTTATTTCTCCTTTTAAGAAGATTATGCATGGTTCTACCACGTCAAGGATATCRTTGGAAGATGCATCCTTTCTATTTGAGAAAAGAGTTTTTGAAGMTTTAGAAGAGTTCAATTTTTTGAGATTGTATGGATTCCAAGGGAAACSTTTTATATTACCATTTTATGTTTCTCACATAATTTTTGTCATTAAAGTGTATAGAGGGTAGAAATACTAGGAACATTTCTTCAATGAGAAAAGAAAAAAGGAATGTATCCCACTACTATTGGCACAGGGGCAGATCCAGGGTTCAATTCTAAAATAGCGCACCAACAAAACCCTAACTACTGGCCCTTTTGGCAACATCTGCGAAGCATATGAAGTCTCACTCAAGGTAGAGGTAAGGGTAGTTGCAGGACTCAAGTGTCTGCAACCTTAGTTGGGACATAGATCTATAATTCCTTACTTAATATAGCACTCAACACTTATGGATGTTCAATATGCAATCAATAACCACTCCACAGATCCAACAGAGCTTCATAGCATTCACAATGAACTAGATTGTTTGATAACTTATCATCCACAGAGTATTCAGATCTAATAGGTCAAGCACTTAGCATATATATGTTGATCAGACCTAACATTCTACATATCATAAGCACTAAGCATAAGAATATATAGCAGATCTATCAACTTATCTCGAAGCACCTAGCAAATAATCAAATCAATGCATCAGAACAAGGCACAAAGTGGACAACAAAGGATTTACATGGTTCACCCCCACCCTGGGGCTACGTCCACCAACTCTTCTTCTTTATTATTGTCAGCCGATCGATTACAAGCACATATTCTTAGAAACCCTTACTTCGCACAGGATATAAGATCTGTGCAGCTCGCTAGATTCTTCTTCCTTGCCTTTCAGCACAAAGCCTTCTATACCTTCACACAAGGACTTGCACTAAGCTCTGCAAGTCTATACAGAATGCACAAAACTCTCGATCACACAAATCCCTCCTTAGAACTTAGCCTATATCACATAGATACAACATTCTTATCTATTACTACTTTCTTACATTTTCCTATACTTCTATTTATACGTACAAAATGGGCCTAAGCATGGGTAAACCCACGAGCCAACATCCCTTTCCCATTACATATTCCCAAAAACCAAAAAGGGACCCAAAAGTGGGACGAGATTCTACAATCTTCTCTTCATTTGGCACTCCATATTCGATAGGCTGTCAAAGTCCCAAAAATGGTCAAATATGACCAAGTGCTCCCAAAACTTGGTCAAGGGACAACAGGCCCCCAACACTCACCTATGACTTGTCCCGAGTCACTCTGGTCTGAGAAATTCTGCCTCAAATGCCTCGAGCTTGGCTTGAGCTTCTTCGACCTGCTGCAATGCTACGACCTCTTGCTCAGTGAACTCCTGGATGAGTGTGTCATTGACTAGCCCTTCTAGGCATTGTTCTATTGTGATGACAACCTATTCTAGCTCGAATCCTAGGCTTTCAACTTCAATGAATAGTTGGCATGCCTTCTCTTGCACAGGTTGAAGTCGTTGAGAGACTTCCATCACTTTTCTCTGTATCAAGTGGGTCTGTTGATGGTTCATGCGCTGCTCTCGAAACCTATTCATTCTTTCAATTGGTGTAAAGGCCTTCAGCTGCGCCTGTAGCTTATCTACATGTTGATTTTCTTCCTGGAGTTGTGACTCCAATGCCTGTAACTCTAGATTTTCTGTAAGTTTTTCATATGTCTAAGCACTCCTACAAATTATCTGCTTGCACTCCAAGGCAATGGATTTCATTCTGCCAACTGCATTAGGAGCAATTGCCTCCCTTAGGTATTTGATTTCTTAAGGAGTCTCAAGCATGGTACGAAGTTCCAGATCTACGATGCGCTGTTGGATTACTTCTTCGAGTTGTGCCACCTATTGTGGGACTCGTTCCTCAGTTTTCACTTCTATTACTGTCACAGAGCGAAGTGCGTTGTGAACCCTTTCCCGTACTTTGAGTTTTTCTACGAGCAATTGTTCCTTGTTTTTCTGTAGCGATGCTTTATCTTCATCCCATTTTACTTGTAGAGTGAGATTTTCTATTTCTGCAGTACTTCTGTGGTCCTCAAGGTCTTTATGTTCTTTTGCTAAAGCCTGGGTGGCTTGTGTTGTCTCTTATTGAGCTCTTTGAAGGTGAGCTTTGACTTTATCAACAATCCGATGTAGTTGGGTTGGCTCATCACCTAATTCTAGTGTTCCTGATGGAAGGGGCGTAGTGGAAACTGCATGGCTAGACTATATTTCTTGTTGTACTCCTTGAAGCTCGTCCCTAATGTGACTAAACACTTCTTTCTGCTTGGATTCCTTCTTTTCTGCTATCTCTAGGGAAGTATCATTTAGTGCAGCGAATATGAAGTCGAAGTCATCCAAAGTGAGAACAATATCAAACTTGGTTCCAGTTTCCTTAGCTTTCTTCCTGGACGAAGGCTTTGGTGGGGTAACCTTTCTTTTCTTGGAGGGGTCCTCCTCCTCTCTACACAGTGTAACTTTGCCTTTATTTTTCTTGACTTCTGTGTTATCTAGATCTCCACCATCACTTCCCTGCTCAAGTGATATTGAAGTGGTCTTCATAGAAGTACTATTGACATCTTGAACTTCTTCATCCTTCTTGGTCTTGCTTGGTCTAGGGGTATCATGCATAGGTTTTGGACTTTCTATATCAGAAATCTCTACGGGGTCTGCTAAGATGAGGAGGTTTGTTGACCACTCTTTGGTGATTTCTTCCAATTCTTCTTCTGTTAACATATAATAGGAATATAATTGTTGCTTGTGCTCATCAGTGCACATTGTGATGTATATAAAGTGCCTATCTATGTTGAACTTCATCAGGGGACAAAACCTATAGAGGTTGTTCAGAGTGAGGCACGGTGTAGACTAGATTTCAATCTTCAATTGATTGTAGTAGGTGTGGAAGACGACGTTGGATTTCAACTGATTGTTGATATCACTTGAGTACCACAAGGCACTGAACTTCACAGCCAAAGGTTCAAAGGGCTCGATGTCTAGGAAGATTGCACCTTCTAACATCTCCCATGTGATGAAATTTATCAATATGAGAAGCTAGCTGAAGTGGAACTCATATCCTTGGTCCTGCGCTCCTTTGCAATCAAGATCTAGCTAGTTCACGAGGTACTGCACCCAATTCATCTGTAGTCCTTCTGCGCACTTCCCGGTGAGGTCAAAAACAAATCCCATTACTTGGGTGGGTCAGTTCTTAGGAACTATCTTTCCTGCGATAAACTGACATGTGAGGTGCACTGTGCCACTCTAGATAGAGGCTGCCTTGTAACCTCGCATAACCTTCTCTACATCTCCATAAGTCTCTTTGATTCACTGGGCTAATGCTCAGTATGAGGTATTTATAGGGTAAAACTCTTGTGGGTCAGGGCCTTGCCTACTCAGCCCTGTGATTTGATTGATCAAGGTCGGATCCACAATGATACGATGGTTCAACCATAAGTATCCTCCATGGTAGCAGGACAACAACAATTTCACGCATATGTTTACTTCATGGTGTATGCCGAAGTGTGAGATCTTCATCACATTAAGTAGTGTGGACTGCACGAGGTTCTGGGTCCATGGTTGCGGGATAATCTTTGAATTCTTTCCTTTGGTCCTGGTCAAGTACTTATGTGGGAAAGCATGTTGTAAGATTTCTAATCTCTAAGGTTGAAGTCACTAAATTTCAGTGTTGGGAGCTTATCCTAGTCGGCGTGAACTGCACGCACCCCTTTCGGAAGGTACACAATGATCACGTCATATTCGAAATCTCAGGGTACACTGTCATGGTTTATGGTGCTGCTCAGAGGGGGTAGATAGGCAGGTAGAATGCTTAGAATCATCTTGGAATTGGCGAGGTCATATCTGTGCTTAGTACGTTTCTCATTGGCTGGTTGGGATATACTGTCGTGAGCAGTGGATGGATAGGTTGCTAGTCCTCTTGTGGATGATTCCTGTAATGTTGTGGATAACCCTCGCTCTGACATGAATCTCTCATTTCTTAGCTCAAGGAGAAATTTTGTTATGGATTCTTCGATAGAAGTAAGATCATTGGACATATGTGCTCAAGATAAAATAATCGGGTTCACGAGGGTCTTAGACACTGCACTAGAGTGAACAACAAGAACACAATGAGAACTGTATACAATTGCTAATATGTGGGATTCAAATTCTCAGTTGGAAAAAGTGTTCTTCATTCATGGTGCGACGAGATGAATAGGAAATCTTGGAAACGGTTTACTTACAGTGGTTATGAGCCTCATTAACTCTACTTATGTCCTTTATGGCATGATCCAATGGTCTAGTGGTGAGCTGTAAATTATTTTCTAGTCGTTCAGAGCAACAGTCGAATGGATATATCGACTTCCAATGGCTATATTTCTTTTCCATAGAGAAGTGGCATATGTCATTGTTCTGATATCCCGATGAAGCTCCAATTCTACAAAGTTTCTTTCTACGAGGTACCCTCTGGAACCTACTATAACTTCTCAATCTTGACCTTCTTCTTACTTAGCTTCCTAGCCTTTTTCCCCGTGAGCTTCATCTCGGTGGTTCTTTTCCCATTCTGATTCTTATTTTCCTTGGTCATTGTCACTTTGCACTGGTGAGATCCTCTCCTAGGATTTAGGTGTGTCACTTATTCTTTATCTGGGGTAGAAATTTCATCCTTCTGTATGTCTTCCGATGTTCCTGTAGCTTCGATATCTGGGCTTCTAGTGTCAAGTAGCTTTGATCTGTTCTCTTGTTCTTCAATCAAATGTGCAATCTTTCGGGTCATGAAATCTTTTAACTCTTGTCTCTTCTGTTCTAAGACTTCTTCTTCTTCCTTCCTTCTAGCTTGATCTCTATGAATCCAAGATTTTCCAAGTAACATGGTAAACATGGCACTATCTTCAACGAATTTAATAACTCAAAATCTTCCTTTGTCGAAGTTCCATTGACTGTCATAGGTATCTGAGAGAGCTTTCCACATAACATCATCATTTTTTCTTTGAAGAGTCCTATTCCTCCTAATGAAGGGATCATAGTAGGCTTCCCTATAGCTTCCTAAGTTATTTCTGGCATAATGTTCACTTGTGTCTCTTCATCAAGGATATAGTCAATGTCAAAGTCTTCTATTCTTGATTCAATGCATTCTTTTTATTTGAAAATCTCTGATAGTCTAACATATCGGTGGTCATTCAGGGTTTCTTTCATTTGTATCAATACCTTCTCTGATTCTTGTTGGGGTTCTACCTCTTCTGGATTTGCCTTAGGTTTTTCTTGATTCAGACTCATTTCTAGGATAAACTCTATTAAACATACCTAGATCCATACCTTAGAAACAAAACTTTTCACTTATCTTACCTCTAGATAGCACATAGCTTATAGATCTTACCTCTTTTAGTCAAGAATTCCCACTTTTACCTTTCTCGAAGCACAAAGCGTTCAAATCTTGTTCCTTTTCTTTAGATCCAACCTCTTTTCTTTCAGATCAGGCCTCTTTCTTTCAAATCAGTTAGAATATTATGCATTAGGGCATAGATCATCACACAAGACTTTCAAGTTAACTTTTTTTCACAAAGCTTTTTCTTCTCAGTTCCCAACAATCTAGGCAATGGAACCATTTGTTGGCACAAGGGCAGACACAGGCTTCAATGCTACAATAACGCACCAACAAAACCCTAACTATTGGCCCTTTCAGAAACACCTGCGAAGTAGATGAAGTCTCACCCAAGGTAGAGTTAGGGGTGGTTGCAAGACTCAAGTGTTTGCAACCTTAGCTGGGACACAGATCTATGATTCCTTACTTAATATAGCACTCATCACTGCTGGATATTTAATATGCAATCTATAACCACTCCACAGATACAACAAAGCTTCCCAGCATTCATAATGAACTAGACTGTTTGATCACTTATCATCCAAAGAGTATTCATATCTAACAGGTCAAGCACTTATCATATATATGTGGATCAGACATAACATTCTACATATCATAAGCACTAATCATAAGCATATATAGAAGATATATCTACTCATCTTGAAGAACCTAGCAAATGATCACATCAATGCATCAGAACAAGGAACAAAGTGGACAAAACAGGATTTACGTTGTTCACCCCCACCCTGGGGCTATGTCCACTAACTCTTATTATTTATTATCATCGCCCAATCGATTACAAGAACAGGGCCTTAGAAACCCTTACTTCACACAGGACAAAAGATATGTGTAGCTCGCTAGATCTTTCTTCCTTTCCTTTCAGCACAAAGATTTCTATACCTTCAAACAAGGACTTCCTTTAAGCTCTGCAAGTCTATATAGAATGCACAAAACTCTCGATCTCATAGATCCCTCCTTGACACTTAGCCTATATCACATAGATACAATATTTTTCTCTATTACTACTTTCTTACATTTTCCTATCCTTCTATTTATACATATAAAATGGGCCTAAGCATGGGTAAACCCACTGTTAAGCCCTAATATTGGCTCATTACCCCTTAATTGGGGCATATTATATTAGTAATTTTATTTTATTTATGTCGGCTTTAGGCCATCAGTTGTAATTATACCTCCTGGTCTCCTATATATACCAAGGAGACATTTTCATTTTGAATCATCTTGTACTTGAACATTTAAGTGGGGTAAAAGGAGGCTTCCCCCTAGAAGAGGCTTATTATCTAAAATTATCTCTTTTTCAAGGTTTTGAGTACTTTTTCTAAGGTTTTTCTATGCTATATTGATATTTGGATCTTAACATATGGTATCAGACCTCAAGGTCTTGGGGTTTCGCTGCTACATCTGAAACACCGTGGCATTTTCACTATAACGTTTTTTCTACAATGTTTCAAAAGGAATGGCTTGGACGATATTTATTAGACTGATCAAGGTACGTTGGATTCAAAATTCAGCTATTGAGGCCTTATACTTTCAGAGATACAGCCTGTACAATATAGGGTTCAGGAATCATCCTGAAATGAGTCATTGCGGAATTTTCGCTATAAAATGTTTTATGTAACGTTTCAGACCTTGAAATCTGGAGGCCATTTATAGAAATTAGCAAGGTATCTATGGTAAAACGTTCATCTTCTAAGTCATCTTACATTTGTAGATACACCTTGTGTAAGATAGGGTATTTGACTAGTCCTATTGACTAGTCTCAAGATGGTGTTCCAGGTAAAACAATCATAACTTCTTTCTAGAGTATCCAAACTGAGTGGGACTAGTTTCATTGGATCATTGACAGTCTGTAGTATTTTGGGTGTGAGTTTCAGAATTTGATATCAATTATTTTGTGCGGGGCATGCTATACAAGTGAGATCTCTTGGAAAGGCCAAAAATCGGCAAGTTGTGAGGAAGTTACTGTAAATTTCACTTGGCACATCCAATTTTGATCAGACCTGTGGCATTGCAGAGAAGACATATCAGAGAACTACCTAAAAGAAAGTTTCATACCCAAAAGGGCCAAAACTTGGCAGATAGAACAAAATAAATATTGTCTAGCAGAATCGCCTCAAAATCAAGATTCAAAAGTGATACTTGGCCAACATGCCACCAAAAAAGGGACCTTCTACACCAAATAAGCCTCCAGAAAATCCTAATTGGACTCTTGATGAAGGTGAAGAAATGCATAGGGACATAAATGAACTACAAAAGAAGATGGATTCAATGGAAGCTAAGTTGGATACTAATATGGATTCAATGGAAGCTAAGTTGATGGATTCAATAGAAGCTAAGTTGGATACTAGGATGGATGGTTTAAAAGGGGAGATCATGGAAGTATTGAAAAATTTTGTAACAGAGAAGACGCCCGAAAGTGAAAATGCATCCCATGAAATTCATGATGAGGACACAAGGAAGGTGAATCAAGAATGGAGAAACTCCAACTTTGGTTTGAAGACCAACCATGTTCCTAAGATTGATATGAGGAATTTTGATGGCAAGGACCCAATCACATAGATACTTCAGATGGAGCAATTCTTTGATCTCCATAATGTGTCACATACACAAAAGGTACGAATTGCTTCTTTATATTTAGAACCTAATCAATTTGTATGGTATCGATGGCTTTGTTCTCACAA
>JASDQU010374007.1:37790-56406 GCA_032191745.1 Picea mariana | reverse complement strand
TTGTTGCCTACCGTAAATGTTTATAACAATGGAAAATTATATTGAGAGTTGTTCATCACAATTGCGAAAATGGTAGTTAGAATGTGGCGACAAGAATTTTTTGTCACATTGCGACATTTGAAAATGTTCATCACATCGCGACATTGGGAAATGTTCGTGAGAGTGCAACGTTTGGAAATGTTAGTCACAATGAGATGTATGGAATCATGTTTTACTTTTTAGACAATGATTTATGTTTTTCCTAAGGACATTGATAACAAAAGGGAAATGTTCGTCACATTGTGACGATGGGAAACGTTCGTCACAATGCGACATTGGGAAATGGCCGTCACATTGCGACGTTGGGAAATGTTCCTCACAATGTGCTGTAGGGAAATGTTCGTCATAATGCAATGTTAGTCACAATGCAATGGAAATGTTCATCATAATTCAATGGAAATGTTAGTCACAATGAGATGTATGGAATCATGTTTTACTTTTTAGACAATGATTTATATTTTTCCTAAGGACATTGATAACAAAAGGGAAATGTTCATTACATTGTGAGGACAAGAAACCTTCGCCACAATGTGACATTGGGAAATGGTCGTCACATTGCGACGTTGGCAAATGTTCATCAAAATGCGACATAGGGAAATGTTCATCATAATCCAATGTTTGGAACCACTTGACACAGTGTAGAATCATCTTTTTCTTTTGTGACGTTGGGAAAATGGTCATTAGAATGTGGCATCAAGAATTTTTTGTCACATTGYGACGTTCGTAAATGTTCATCACATCGCGACATTGGGAAATGTTCGTGAGAGTGTGGTGTTTGGAAATGTTAGTCACAATGAGATGCATGGAATCATGTTTTACTTTTTAGACAATGATTTATATTTTTCCTAAGGACATTGATAACACAAGGGAAATTTTCCTCACATTGTGACGATGGGAAACGTTCGTCACAATGCGACATTGGGAAATGGTCGTCGCATTGCAATGTTGGGAAATGTTCGTCAGAATCTGACATAGGGAAATGTTCGTCATAATGCAATGTCAGTCACAATGCAATGGAAATGTTCATCATAATTCAATGGAAATGTTAGTCACAATGAGATATATGGAATCATGTTTTACTTTTTAGACAATGATTTATATTTTTCCTAAGGACATTGATAATAAAAGGGAAATGTTCGTTACATTGTGAGGATGAGAAACGTTCGCGACAATGCGACGTTGGGAAATGGTCGTCACATTGTGACGTTGGGAAATGTTCGTCAAAATGCGACATGGGGAAATGTTCATCATAATCCAATGTTTGGAAACACTCGACATAGTGTAGAATCATCTTTTTCTTTTGTGACGTTGGGAAAATGGTCATTAGAATGTGGCATCAAGAATTTTTGTCACATTGCGACGTTTGTAAATGTTCGTCACATGGCGACATTGGGAAATGTTCATCAGAGTGCGATGTTTGGAAATGTTAGTCACAATGAGATGCATGGAATCATGTTTTACTTTTTAGACAATGATTTATATTTTTCCTAACGACATTGATAACACAAGGGAAATTGTCATCACATTGTGACGATGGGAAACATTCGTCACAATGCGACATTGGGAAATGGTCGACACATTGTGACGTTGGGAAATGTTCGTCACAATGCGACGTAGGGAAATGTTCATCATAATGTAATGTTATTCATAATGCAATGGAAATGTTCGTCACAATGCGACATAGGGAAATGTTCATCATAATGTAATGTTAGTCATAATGCAATGGAAATGTTCATCATAATGCAATGGAAATGTTAGTCACAATGAGATGTATGGAATCATGTTTTACTTTTTAGACAATGATTTATATTTTTCCTAAGGACATTGATAACAAAAGGGAAATGTTCGTCACATTGTGATGATGAGAAACATTTGTCACAATGTGACATTGGAAAATGGTCGTCACATTGCGACGATGGGAAATATTCATCACAATGTGATGTAGGGGAATGTTCATCATAATGCAATGTTTGGAAACACTTGACACAGTGTAGAATCATATTTTACTTTTACGACATTGGGAAAATTGTCGTTAGAATGTGGCGTCAATAATTTTTTTATACATTGCGATGTTCGAAAAAGTTTGTCACATTGCGACATTGGGAAATGTCAGTCACAATGAGATGTATGGAGTCATATTTTACTTTATATAAAATGATTTATACTTTTCCATAAAATGTATGGTAAAAATACAAATTAGTAAAAAACAATTTCAAATACATAATTTCCATATTATAACACTGAACCTTTCATACACATAAAACTTAAAACTTTACATAATATTATTAAATCTCGAACCACTATTTAAATAAATAAAAAACTTCAAACAACCTTTATAGTCTATTTCATTATCAATATATCATTAAAAACTTGAAACTTTAAATAATTAAAACTTTAAAAGATGATTGTTGGATTCATAAATCACATCTCCCCATCAAAGCCTACATAACAGACAATACATGATTTACAACTTTATAGAGAAATTACATGCTTTACAACCTTATATAAAATAGATATCATTCTGGTCTCTATTTGTAACATTATCTTTTCGATTTCAAATAGAACCCTACAAGAGATGGCAGCGGCCTCCTCCGTAGCTCTGCGCACTTCTTCGTGAGAGCTCGGCCCTCACCCGAGCTCTCCCTCCAGACTCTCCTCTGTTCGATGCCCAAGCGACCCCTCCGACTCCCTGTCTGGAGCTCCTCCCTCCCCTGTTCAGGCGTCTCCAGCAGCAACGATAGGCGCGTCCTCTGCTGCTCCATTGAAAACCTCTCCGACCTCCTTCAAAGACGCGGTCCAAGGCTACTCTTCTGGATTTTATCCTATGGTCCATGAAGCTCCAGATCCAGTGATCCCTATACCTCAGGAAGCAGCAGTTCGTGAAGGTTTTTTTAGATCTAATGCTCTGTTTTGCAGGTTCAATGGCTTTTGGCCTCGCTTGGCAGATCTGCATTCTTGGATTGCTTTAGAATGGACTCCTCTCCTCGAAGACGAAGCTCATGTTCGCCCTTGTGTAAAAGGTTTCTTCATAGTGATTTTTTCCTCTGCTAAGGACAAAGATTTGATCTACAGTTTTGGGCCTTCGTTCTGGGGTAGGTCGAGTCTGTCTGTGCAGCTCTGGACCCCTTCTTTCGACCCCTCCTCAACTTCCATCCCTATGGCCCCTGTGTGGGTAAGGCTCCCTGGTATGCCTATTCATTTTTGGGGTGATTCTTCTCTTAGCCATATTGGAAATGCTATTGGCAAGTTTCATAGTAGCAGTCTGAAAACTAAATGTGGCTTCACTACCTATGCACAGATCTGTGTGGAGATGGATTTCAGTAAAGGATTCCCAACGCAAATCACTCTTCAAGGGATTAATTATTCTTGGACGCAGAAGCTCGACTATGAGAATCTTCATTTTAGGTGCAGAAGTTGTTTTGAAACAGGGCACTTAGCCAACAAATGTCAGAAACTCCCTGAGAAAAATAGAAACTCAAAGAATCAATGCAAACCCACATGGTGGGTAGGAGCTCTTCCTGAGCATCAAAGCATAGAACCAACTAATGATACCTCAAGCGAGGAAGATACGGAGATTGTACCACAGAAAATGGAACAAGTCACCTTTGTTCAAGAGCAAGAGCCTCCTTCCCCTAAAAAGCCCAAGGGGAAGGCCCAGGCAGAAACTGATCCAACCATAAGGCCAGGCATTTCTCAGCCCGAACATCAGATTTCAAGCTGGGCCGACTTAGCAGATGAAGAAGGCCCTGACTTAACTGATGAAGAAGGCCCTCCATGACCGAAGGAAAACCAATCTCATCAAAGCAAAGAATAACATACTGTGTCAAAAAGGAAAAAAAAAACTTTCAAGTCAGAAAGGATATAATGACCCGCAGTCGAACTGGACCCGCAGTCGAACTGGGTCACTGAAATAGTATGGTTTTCCAAGCTCACAAGTTATTTATGTTTTAGTTAACTTAGGTTTGTCCCTCCAAATTACCAGGAAACTTTAAGATGTAACGAACGCAGTGGTTTCCCCACTGTTTTTAAATATAAAACTCTAACCATTTCTGTCAAAAAAAAAAAAACTTATATAAAATAGATGCATAATTAGTTTCAATTTATTATTAATAAATTTGAAAAAATAAATCTATATAATATAATAGAATTGGGGAAATAAAAATGATTTAGTCATTAAAAAAATATCTTGGAATTAAAAATCTATCTTAATCTATTTATTTTTTAAATTATTTTGGCTACTTAATAAATTTAAAAACATATTAATACATGACACTATTAATTGAACCAATTGAGTTATTAATATATTAATTGAACTATTGATACATTACACTATTAATATATATTAATATATTGAACCAAATTCAAATTTGAAAAAATAAATCTATATGATATAATAGAAGTCGGAAAATAAAAATTATTTAAACATTATAAATTTATTTTGGAATTATAAATCTATTTTAATCTAATTATTTTGACTACTTAATAAATTTAAAAATAAATTTTAACTACTTAATACATTTAAAAATAAATATATGATTATTTGATATTGCATAAACCTAAAATAAAACTTTTAAAATATTTATCCTAATTTAATAGATTGATCTAAGCCATCAAAATCACCCGGGGATCGCACCCGGCTTGAGCCACACCAACCCTTAACATGGTTGGATTTTTTGTCCCCGCAGGTTTTGAACCGGTGACTTTAACATCACAGAGTGGCTTAACAACACACTCCATCGCCGAGTGTCCTACACCTCGAGAACAAATAAAACTTTTAATTATAATGAATTCAAATATGATTTTGATTATTTGAATTTGTCGTCAAATTTTGATGCAAAGGGAATTCGCCCCTCTGAGATAATGTATGGCTGCCATTGACTACCACGTATTAATTTGAAATAATTGCCTAATTGTTGAGATTTATACCTTGTGTTAATTTGAAATAATTACCTAATTGAAGAGATTTATAGGGTTTGGACCGGGGAGTAGTTATATTGGTTAGCACAGCCACATAATTAATGTGGCTGATGAACGTCGAAAGACATATTTAATTTATTAAATCTACCTTTAACTGTAAATAAAATCTAATATATCCTCTGACTGCTCTTCTTAAACCATATCGATCGATCGATCGCAGATATCAGAGTTCGCTTCAGTATCAATATCGATATGCTATTAAACCATATGGAAAATTTTGTGATGAACGGCTATCCAGAAACGCACGCAGAACGCACGCAAATTAAACCATATGCAAAATTTTCTATGAACTGCTCTCCAGAAACGCACGCAGAACTTGGCATCATAATTCACATAAATGGGATACGTGGCAATGAAGATGAAGGAGTTCCTGGTAATAATCTAAACGTGGCAAGAAAAAAGTTTTATAGATTTTATTTATTGGTAATCAATTAAATGTGGCAATTATATGGCTGGATAGTAATTTCTTAATATGATTAGGTAAATGTGAAAAAGTAAACATGTTAANTACCTTTCTTGCTGCCTCTGTGACTATATCTGTCCCAACCTACGCCTATGTCTATACGGGTGATGCATGCTCTGCTGCTCTCTTTACCACCATAGCCGGGTCTTTCTCTTCCTTAGCTGCTGGGTCTTTCTCTTCAAAAGGAAGGGATTTAAATTTACAACACAGAAACAAAATAGGGGTTGTGCCGTTGGTTCTCTATCCAAATAACCGGATGGGCTTATAAAAACGAACCAGCACGTGAAACACTTCGTCTGAGGAGGGGCAGAAGGGTCCATCTTGCTTCTCGTGAGGTGGTGGCATTTTATGGCTCACTATGACAAAACGATTCACTCATTGACTGAAAATTTAGTCTTTTAATAAGATGAAAATTGTGTTATTTTAAGAAAAAATAATTAAAAAATAAATAAATCCCAAGCATTAAAAGTCTAAGTTAAACACTTACGTTACATTTAAAAATATAATTATATAGGTCATCGTGTACTGTTCTCAGTTACTTGTTGACCCGGCATGCTTTCATCCGGTTAACAACTTGCAATGTGGGCACTGGGCATATCCGCATATCACGCAAGCCAAAAAAATTCGAGTCTATCTTGTAAGAGAATTATAGCATCTGTCTACACATGTCTTTGATATAGTGTTCAAAATTTGGAAATGCAGAAAGATGTAACTGCCATGGAGAAACGACACATCGAATAAAAAGCTTCATATCCCAAATAACTATTCCATCAACCAACTATTTCCTGTATCTCAATCCTCGTTGAGAATGGTTACAAAGAGGTATCCTCAGATAACGATAATTGTAACGATATATACATTAACGCACTTGATATATTTCCCAATAAAAAAAAATATATATTGCAAATATTCCAAATGGCCAGTCATATATCTGTTGTGACTGAAGGCAGGATTGAAGACATCTTTTTATATCTATTCATTAGTTTACAACACTTATTTTTATTATTAATAATAAAGTTTCTGATCATATCATTTTTTCCTTACGTTTAATCTACATTTCTATTTTGAATCTCTAAATTACAAACACTACTGTTTTAGAATATCTAAAAATTTGAAATAATATAGGTACATACTTCTAAATGTAGAAGAGAATAGTTACGGTGTTTCCATCGGTTTGGTCGAAATGTATGTTTTCACTAAACATGCGGTGTTTTTGTCTCGCTTAAAAGATATTGAATCATCAAAACCCTAAAAACATTTAAATGTTTTAATGTGAATACGTATACTACACCAACTATCCATGACACATGACAAAACCCTAATGAAATCAGAGGTCGATGTTTTAAAACCTAAAACCTAACATGAATAGAGAAAATTTCTCTAGCCGTATGGTTTCATGGAGACGGTGTTATATAAAAGGCTGGAGAAACACTCGTAGATATAAATTTTGTGGCCTGGTACCTGAACGCACTGTGCAACATTTATTGAGGCCTGGTACTTGAACGCACTGTTACACCATGATTAAACTTCGTAAACCCGTGAAAACTTAGTCTCCCTTCTGTGCTTCTGATCCAATTATGCAGAACCGTATGTGCAATCTAAATCTGATCCAATTATGCAGAACCGTATGTGCAATCTAAATCTAAAGAAATCTAACTGTGCACCGTCGCCTGTTCATTCACCTGTGCACTAGTATCCATAGAATAACTAGTCTGGCTCTGAGTTTGCATAGTGGTACACATAAAATCTAGGTTTCCATGGATATGGGCAGAAGTAACCAGCTGGCTGTTAGTGGGACTGGGGTCTCTATCGATTGAAAATTCATGATTTCGATCATGTACGAAAAAAGCACGCATAGCAGCAAAAATAAACCGTCTAATTCCATCAACAAAACACATGGCTGTATTTATTGGTTGTTGTATTATTCTCCCTTGTATTATGCATCGTAAGTCAGGCAAGAAACGTTCAGGGGCATCAACAGGTCGGAGGTATGAATAGGCGCGGGGCATTAATGGAATGAAACGATCGGGGGCATCAACAGGTCGGAGCTATGAAGAGGCGCGGGCCATTAATGGAATGAAGACTTAAGGTAGCCATGATTTCTCGACTACAAACGAATATGAAACGATAATCATTAAAATTAAAATTATGGCGGCTGGCATTTTAGGTGTAAATCGGTCATTGTAGGTGTATGTTACATATGAAAAATGTGGCAGAAATTTAAATTTAATATAGTAAAATAGAAAAAGTTAATAATGAAGTAACAGAAACCTAAATTTAATATAGTAAAATAGAAAAAGTTAATAATAAAGTAAATTTGTAATTTCAAGTAAGTTTGTTAATGATTTGAATGTGGTAATTATATAGGTACACAGTAATTTTTTAATCATATTAAGTAAATGTTAAAAAGTAAACAGATTAACGAAAATTTTTAAAAATGTTAGAAAATTATGAACATTAAATTATATTTATTAATTTGAATGTAAGAAGAAGAATATGCTAATATCTTTGATTGTTGACCATTAGATTAGAATTTGTTCCAATAAGAGAACCCTATCGACATAATTACACTTATGATCAAACTATGATATCTGTAAATAGATAATAAATGAAGCCAACTTCATGCACGCAAGTGTTCAGACGAGAAAAATCCAAGGAATCAGCGATACAAGTTTCCCAATCAAAAGATGAAGGATATGGGCCTGTCATTTACGCCTATAAACCAGTGCATAGCCGACGCCATGGCCAACATACATGATAGGGGCTTTCTGGAACACTACCTTGGAGGATAGACTGGGCAGCCTTTTATCATTAGCTAAGATGTCATAATCGTTGTAGTCATGGTTATATTTCATCTTTTGCAGTGCAAACTCTTAAGATTATCTTCTTTCTCTATTATTGTAGTATTTTTTTCGGGTAGTAAAATTTATTAACAGTAACAACATTGATATAACATTGGGTAGTAAAGTTAGTTGTCCATTGTAGTAAGAAGAGTTATTATTGGAAGTAAAAAGAGTTATTATTGATGGTTATTTTAATATGAATTGGCTTATTATGTTTTGAATCTGGGTAGTTAATTTATTTGTAAACAAATAAAAAGATATATATTATTTTTGTATATATTTGATTTTATTTATACATTTTCTAAATGTAAAATAGTATTAACTTGAATTCAAGATTTAAATAGTTTATAGAAAGTGATTGAATAGTTTATAGAAAGTGATTGGGTTGATTAATTTTTTAGGTTTGTGTACATGTTGTTAGTGTTAGCTAAATGTAAAATCTTATTAATTTGAATTTAATATTTAAATAGTTTATAGAAAGTGATTGAGTTGATTATTTTTTTTTATGTTTGTGTATATGTTGTTAGTGTTAACTAGATGTGATTTTGGTTTGGTGTTTGAATTGTTGTGTTGGTAAATATTACAATGCCAGTCATGTAAGGTGTGAGCCATTTTCCTTATTAATTGAGAATTTAGTCTTCGGGAGAGGCTTCTTACCATCATAGAGGACGCTTGCATATTTTTTTTGATGTGACAACATAAAAAAAAATGCTCACAAAGCATAATTATAGAAATAAGTTTTTGACTAGTTTAGAGCATTCATTCTAGTTTAATGGCACTTAGTATGAGGTTGGTCAATGTTAAAGTGATGCCACCAATCAATAATGATATTTCACAACATTTATAGAAACTTATATCAAATAAAATATTATTATCCTTGAGATTTTACTTTCGTAAGCGGTTTCTTAGTGAAGGGTCAACTAACCCTGCTCTAGATTAGTTTCCCATTGAGAGGAGACTAGGGAACAATTGGCTCACCCTTCCTCCAACTTAGTATTTTCATTGAGGGGGAGTTTGTGGAAACTTCTTCAAGCATAGTATTCATGTTGGTGGGGATCGCAAGGAAGGGTTGTGTTATCACCTAAAAATAATTCAGAGAGTCATCGATACAATACAACAAAGTGCATACTCATGAAATTATTACACTATATTTAACAGAGCACCAAAACTATGGAAAGTGGGTTTTTAAGTCATTTGTGTGATTCAACAAAGTGGATTTTACACGATCTACATGTGTTTTCAAGTATTTTATTCAAAACCCACGTAGATCCACTTGAAGTGAAATATCACCAACATTTGACACATTTATTACAAAAAATCCCATCACAGTACTCATGAAAATGATGTACAAGGAGGTCTTGAGCTCTATGTCATTCAACTTTGGTACCTTAGTTGGTTCCATGCCCACTCAGACATGGAAAACTACATCCAATTCACATCTCTTTCACACTTGAATCTAGTTGCTATGGAGCTTGATCAAAGCCTATAAATAGAGGCCATGGGTATGTAGTTCAAAGATAGAAGGCTAAACATTGTTATGTTCCTTGGATAAGTCTTAGAGAATCATGTTACTCAATATATCACTCTTGCACCCATAGCTCAAATCTCTGTGCATTGATCTCTCCCCTTGGAGAGATTTTTACACCCTTTTTATTCATAATGAGAGGGAGAGAAGGCCTCAAGGAACAACAAAGGACCCTTCCAAGGAGGAGAGGAGAGGAGAGCCCACCTACTCATTCCAATCCTCTATGGTGTATTTCATGTTGGGTATGTGCTATATTCTTTGAAAAATCGATCCCATGTATTGTACACTAATATGGGAGAAAATGGGGTCTGGGGGGTTTGAGGGAGGAAGCCCCTGAGAAAAAAAAAATTGGTCAATTTTTTGGTATTTTTTCGACACATGGTTTTTTCCGTTTTCTAATTCTGGTTAAGGAATTAGGGTTGTTGAATTTAGATATGGTGCAATGGATTAGGGATTTGGATTCCACGAGATACTATATGTATACTATATTGTAAAGAATAAAGAATATGATGAATAGAAAATTAGAGGTGCAACTCTAAACAAGTTGTTGATTTTGTTAGTTTGGATTTCCAGGGTAACAATATATGTATAGTGTGCATGTGTGTGTGTGTGTGTGTGTGTGTCATTGTATCTTTTCCATTTTTATTGAGAATCTATTTGTAGTAAATAGTTGTACAAGGTTAAAATCTACATTTGGTATCCGATCAATTATTGGCTTCAGGGGGATGCCTTTGTGCTCAGGTTTTTTGGATCGGGTCTATGTTCAACCTTGTTATAGTGGGAGATATGTGGTATTGATTCTTTATGTGAAAAGAAATGGCGAGCAGTTCGAAAATAGAGATTGAGAAATTTAATGGGAAAAGCTTTAAGATGTGGAAGCTCAAGATGGAAGATATGTTGCTGGACAAAGGTCAGTGGATTACGGTAGATCCATGTACTACACCTACAAGAACGTCAGTAGAAGACTGGAAAAGGTTGTATTGGAAGGTGAAGAGCACGATTTGGTCATGTCTCTCAAATTTAGTATTACTAAATGTGTCACGGGAAGCTACAACCAAGTCACTATGGGATAAGTTGAGGAATTTTCATCAGTCTAAGTCCTTGGTAATTAAATTGTTCCTGTGGAAGAAGTTGTATAACTTTAGGATGAAAGATGGACACTTGGTGACAGAGCATCTAAATTCCTTCAATACACTGGCAAGTCAGTTATTATTTGTTGATATTAAGATTTCTAATGAAGACAAATATATTAGTTTATTATGATCTTTACCAGACTTGTGGGATAGTTTGGTTGTGGCCATAGGTAGTAATACAAATACTTTAAGTTTAGATTACGTGGTCTCATCCTTTTTGTCGATGGAGATGAGGCGGAAGAACATGGAAGGACAAAGCGTAGATGCATTATTTGCAATAGGATGCTTCCAAGATATAAATAGATCTAAGTCCTCAAGTGGGAGATCTAAATCTAAGGGAAGATCTAAATCTCTTAGAAAGTTTGTAAAAGTATGCTAGAGATGTGAAAAAGAAGGGCACTACAAAAATCAATGTATATCCAAAAGTGTTGAGAGAGGAAAGTGATCTTAAAATTCTCCTTCTACTGAATAAAAAACCTCCAAGGAAGAAGAAGGAAATGTGTACTTGGCTTCTTCAAGAACACACACAGATCATGAGGAATGGTTGGTTAAATTGGGTGCATCCTTTCATATGACTCCGCACAGTGAGTGGTTTTGTGAGTATGAAATGTATGATGGAGGTGATGTTTTCTTGGGTGATGAATCAACAGCTAAAATCATAGGACAAGGAAGATTCAAGTTGAATCTCATGGACAAAAGAATCATAACATTCCTTGGTGTTCTGCACATTCGAAGTTTGGCGAAAATTTTGATTTATGTAAGAAAAATGAACGATGGAGAGTAAAAAAAATGTTTAAGAAAGAAACCTATAGGATGGTTCAAGAAGCAATGTTGTTGTTGAAGGGAGTTCAGTTTAGAACTCTGTATAAGTTGCAAGGAAGCACTATTAGTTATGGGTGTAATAGTTCTATTGTTCTTGATATTAGATATGAAGAATAAAAAAATCCTATAGTCCCTGGAGAAAAGGCTATGTTGTGGTATCAAAGACTGGGGCATATCAGAGAGAAAGGATTTAAACTATTAAACAGTAAAGGTATGGTTGAAGGTATGTCTAACTTCTCTCTGGATTTTAATTTATGTGAACATTTTGTATATGGGAAGCATAATCAGGTAAGATTCCCTTATGGTGCAATGAGGGAAAAAGGAATTTTGTAGTTGGTGGATAGTGATGTGTTTGGACCTGTTTCGGTTCCATTACTAGGAAAATATATGTACTATGTCTCATTTATAGATGACTTCTTAAGGAATACTTGGATATATTTCCTTAGGAATAAATATGAAGTCTTTGATAGGTTTAAAGAGTTTAATGCTCTTGTGGAGAATCAAATAGAGAAAATAATTAAGGTGTTGAGGACGAATAGTGGTGGAGAGTTTTCGGAAATGAATTCGAATAATTTTGTAAGAAGTGTGGTATAGCTAGGTAGAAGATTACTCCATATACACTTCAATAGAATAGAGTCACAAAAAGGATGAACATGCGCTAATCGAAAAATCAAGGTGAATTATTAGTGGTTTTGGGTTAGGAAAGGAATTTTGAGCACATGCAGTGGGTACTACATGTTACCTAGTCAATCAATCACCCTCATCAACACTGGATGAAAACACTCCACATAAGGTATGGAATGGTAAGAAACCCCCTCTCACATATCTCAGAGTATTTGGCTATGAGGTCTATGTTCACATCCAAAAGAAAACATGAGTAAGCTAGATAAAAATGATGAAAACTGTATCTTTATTGGGTATAAAGATGGTCTGGAAGGGTATAATATTTGGAACCAAGAAACTAAGAAGGTAGTGTATAGTCGAGATGTGGTATTTAAAGAAATCAAAGATGTTGTCAAACAAGAAGTCCTACCAAGGAAGGATGAACCAGAGAAAATAGAGTTTGAGTTAAAGGATGATGAATCAGACTCTACAGAGGAACATGAATCAGAAGAAAAAGATCATCATACTCTAGTATTGAGGAGATCGTTTCAGAAAAGAAGGAAAATAGAAAGGTATTCTCCACTTGATTTCCGTTCAAAGTTTTCTTTGTCTATTACTGATGATGATCCTAGAACTGTTAGGGGGGAAGTGGATTCAGAGGATTGAAAACTATGGGAAAAGGTCACAGTTGAAGAAATGACAACCTTGGACAAGAATGAGGATTGGGATCTAGTGGAGCTGCTGACTGAAAAAGATCACATTGGAAGAAAATGAGTGCTAAAGTAGAAGTTGAATGTAGAAGACAAAGTGGAGAAATACAAAGCTTAGTTAGTAACAAAGGGTTATTCCTGGGTAGAGGGAATTGACTTTGTTGATATTTTTTCTCATGTTTTCAAGTTAAATTCAATTAGATTTTTTTATCTATTGTTGTTGCATTTGACTTTGAATTAGAAAATATGGATGTGAGGACAACATTCCTACATGGGGATATGGAAGAAGAAATATACATGAAGCAACCAAAAGGATTTGGTGTGAAGGGAAATAAATAGTTGGTATGTAGGATAAAAAAGTCTATGCATGAGTTAAATAAATCACTAACGATGTGGTATCAAAATTTTGATACTTATATGTTGGGGCTTGGATTCACAAGGATAAAAAAAAATCATTGTATATATTTCAAATTAATTGGTGATCGTCTTATTTATTTGGTATTGTATGTGGATGATATTTTTTTGATAGGAAACAACTAGGTTATCTAGGATGTGAAAACTCCATTGTCCTCTAAATATTACATGAAGAATATTGGTGCCACAAATTTCATTTTGGGCATGGAAATTAAAATTGGTCAGAAAAACAAGAAAATCTGGTTAAATTAGAGGAAATATGTCGAGACAATATTGAAGAGGCTTATTATGTAGGAATGTAAATCAGCCAAGGTTCATATTCCTATAGGTGTAAAGTTATATGTGGATCAGTGTCCCAAGATACGGAAGAGGAAGAGGGCAGGTCTTGTGTTCCATATGTGAGTGTGGTTGGAAATTTGATGTACGTAATGGTTTGTACTAGATCATACATTACACATTCAATGGGAGCTTTGAGTAGGTATATGTCAAAACCAGGGAATGAGAATTTGACAAAAGTAATCAGGGTTTTCATATATTTGTGTGGAACTACAATTTATGTATTGTGCTAGCAAGGAAGATTAGGATTGGACAAAGTGTTGGACATACATGGATTTGTGGATGTAGATTGGGTTGGAGATCTGGACCATAGAATATTTACAAGTGGGTATGTGTTTAACTTGTTTGGAGGAGAAATCAGTTGGATTAGCAAAAGACAGTCTATAGTGACACTCTCAAATACAAAAGTTGAATATCTAACAAACATAAATATATATAATATGTAAATATAAATAAGTAATAAGTAATAATTAGTTATGAAGAGACATGACATATGAAAGGCCATGTCTCTTATGAAAGGGCACCCCTGTACGAGATATATATACAAGCCCTCATTCCTCATTTGTAATCATCTTATTATCTTGTTCATATTCTTATACATTATTATTTAATATATTTATTATCCTTAATGGATTATTGCATACTGCCCTATTTATACTGGATATTTACATATTATATATATTTATGTTTGTTATAGAATACCTGACAACTACTCATGCAATCAAGGAAGTAGCATGGTTAAATATATTGTGTACAGGTATTGGGTTTGGCAAAATAAGTTGTAAGGATAGATTGTCACAGTCATAGTGAAATATTCTTGATGAAGAACCTGGCTTATCATTCAAATACAAAGCTGTTGATGTTCAATATCACTTTGTGAGAGACATGGTTGAAGACAAGAAGGTGTTGCTGACGAAGGTGGACACTTTGGAGAATATTGTAGATTCATTGACAAAATGTATGAGCACTAAGAATTTCTCTTGGTGTAGAGGATATATGGGCATTGTTACCCTAGGTTGTTGGCCATGTAATCATATAACCCTTTTTATGCAAAGAAAACAAGAAGTGGAAGAATGTTGGCTATGTTTTATATTCTTTGCAAAATTGATCTGATGTACTATACACTGATATGGGAGAAAATAGATTTTGGCGGGTGCTTAGCACCCCCCAATCGAGAGGTTTTCTAGGGTTCGGGGGGGGGGGCGATAATTTTTCTTTTGGCCCGTTTTTGGGTGGTTTTTCGACACATGGTTTTTTCCAATGGATTTCTAATTCCGGTTAAGGAATTAGGGTTGTTGACTAATCCGGGTCAATGGATTACAGATTTGGATTCCATGGGATCCTATATGTATATTGTATTGTAAACATTGAAGAATATGATGAATATAATATTAGAGGTTTGACTCTAAACAGGTTGTTGGTTTTCCCAGTTTGGGTATCTAGTGTAAAAATATTTGTGTAATGTGTGTGTGTGTGTGTCATTGTATCTTTTCCGTTTTTATTGAAAATCTATTTGCAATAAATAATTGTACAAGGTTAAAATCTACATTTCATCGGTCTTTCCATTTGGGTATACATTTCATTGTTTTATGTTTTATTTCCATGCTCCTTCCATTTCTAGTTTTTTTTCTTTTTCTGTCTAGATTGATGATTTGTACTGATGGAATAACTCTAACATTATAATTGTGGTGTAACTTTTGTTGATGTTTTGGTAGCAGCAGGAGGTATTCCCTCTTGGACAAAGTTTTTTAGAGAAGAAGAAGACTCTGAGAATTGAAAGGAAGACCATTGAATAGTTGAAGAACACCTTGAAAAAGAAGTCAGCTCACAGGAAAATAATAAAGTGGAAATATACTTTCTAGGAAGAGAATTTATCCCACACGAAAATAATAAAGTGGAAATATAATTTCCAGGAAGAGAAGTCAGCCTACAAAAAATATTAAAGTAAATTTGAAGACCCAGAATAAGAAGTCATCCGTAGAAAGGCGTCGAGATCAATATAAATACAAGACTAGATCATTTCATTTGTACATTCAGACAGTTCTCCTTCTATAGTTGCGGAAATTTTACTATTTTTGGTTTTTGTTTATCTTGGAGAGTGTGCTCCACTTGGGGAAGTATATTATTGGTGGCTCTTAGTGATCTCTCTTGTGTGCTACCTATGGAAGAGTTTCTCTAAGGTTCTGTTTTGTTTCCCAATTGTTGCGTGCTAGTTTCAGTTGCATTTACAGTTGTAGATATAGTTACTGTTGCAGTTACCAGTTGTTCCAGTCCTGTGGTGTGTTATCTTTCTCTAGTGATGCACCTATCTTGCACCAGTTTTGTGGTGCTCCTCAGTTGTCTACTCTCTCTAGGGTTTAACAAGAAGAAGATATAAGTATTTATTATCATGGTTTCTTCATTGTTGGATTGCTCTTGTGGATATAGATTTTTCATGGTTGTATTATTAGAAATATTCTCTAAGAAAAGTTGGTTGGGATTTTCTCTGAGATTGGGGTTTTTCCAGGATAAATATTTGTGTCTTCTTGTGCTTGTTTGTTTGTTTCTTATACATTTCAGTATGTGGTTATTGAATGTTAAAATAAGATCTAAAATAATCTAGAAAATATATTACTACTGAAAACTAATGAAAATCTAAGATGGTATCAGAGCTGGTTACCTTAAAAATAGTCTAACCGCTGGAAGGAAGATCGTGAGATTTTTCACATTGCTTAGATTTTCTGCTGCAGATGCAATTTCCCACCGCACAATTTTATTTGTAAAACTCATTGAACACTTACAATAAATTTTATTGGGACAAAATCCACCACTTATCAACTCACCCTACTCTAGTGCACCTACTTCACTTCTCATATTAACATTTCGTCAAAATTAATTTTTTAGGGTTTTAGGCATTTTGACATTTTCCTTGACATTGAACCTACTGATTTAGATTTCTAACGTATTATTTTTGATGTAATATATCATATTAGAATACAATATGGATGGTGTTACAAATCTCATAGGTATGCACTTATATGTTTTTTCAATCTATATCATTTGGCAGAGCGTGAGGGTGTTTGCAAGAAATGTACACTTGGCAAAAGGACCTTGTCCAAGCTATGATAGTAGATCCAAAGGGATCTTATATATAATTCACTCAAAGGAAGCCCAAGAGTTGGAGATAGCAGTGATGATGTCTCCTATAGTATATGAAAAATCAAATGGGACAAAGAAGCAACTAGACTTCAAGTTTGCATATCATTTTTGATATTTTATTTTGTTGCAGCTTAAGTAAATGTTGTAACTAGAACAATAGTCTTTAGAGTTCTATTATTACTGATTACTTTTTGTTAGTAAAACTTGAATGTTCTTAGTATAATGACCATCATGTTGTTGGAATATTTATTGTTGTCATTGATGTCAACCCTAGTCATTGGTTGTAGTCATTGATGTCAACCCTAGCAATTTGATTTTGGACCCAATAGCTGATCGAAGTAGATAGACATGAAGGAAATTATACATGTAGGTAAAACACCCATTGGTGGATATTATAAGTCGTGCCATTTTTGATGGTATGTGTCACATCATGTGGATCCTCATGATTTAGGAGAACTGATTTTTTGAAGATGACAATGTGAATTGAAGCATAAACTACATGTTGGCCCTAATGTTAAAAGGAAGTGACATAAATGGTATAAATACATCTCATTATACATTCATTTTTGAACACACATAAATTTTTTAATGAACAAGGAGATATAAGTCGAATTTCAGAGGAAATCTGAAGTAAAGAAGGCTGAATTTCAAGGGAGGATGAAGTCTTTTGGTGATATGTTCTAAGGTATATTATTTACGGGTCATCTTACCATTTTTCGCTATAACTTTGTTTGTAGAATGATTCAGATAGTGAAATTTGTATTCTATTGAGAATAAATATCTAGGTACATGTGGTAAAAATTCCATCTCTTTATTCGCTAAAATTTTGGAGATACACTCTGTGGAAGATAGGGTTTTTAACTAATCTTGAAGCTAGTCATAAGGAGGTGTTCCGGGTAAAATAATCATAGCGTATTCATAGAGAATCAAAATTAAGTGAGACCAATGCATTGGAATGAATACGGGATGTGGTTTCCTATGTACAAAGTTCATAATCTTATTTTAAATATCGAGCACAGGGCATGCTGTACAATTTATCTATCCTGAATAAACCAAAATTGAATAAGGTCTACCATTTTCTCTATAACTCCTTTTCTGGGAGGATTCAAGGAGTGAAACTTGGAGGAGTTTCATAGAATATATTGATAAATATTATCTATAGAATCAGAGTACTCCAAGAAGTGAAGAATTGCAGAATTTAAAGAATTCTTAGGAAGCATTATTAGGTTCTATGTGATGGTTGGTTGATGGTAATAATTCAATATAAAGTTTTATTATCGCTCATGTATTCTTGGGTGGAAGGAAGGGGAAATGATGGAGAGGTAAAACCTCTCTTGATATTCAAGGATTGTATCTTCCTTTTGGATTTTTATCCCTCCCTTTATATTTGGAAGGTGTAGCTACCTTTGGAAGTCATTACTTCCCTTGAACAATAACTATTGATTATTTCTCATATATTGTGCATGTTGTATTGTGGTGTATTGGTGTAACTCTTCTACTATTGTTCATTTCTCATTGGATATAATTGAATATATAATCTGGTTGAAGTATAATTTGATTTTTTTTTTAAATTGTACTTGATACAGATTCAAGCCCCTCTCAGTATCATCAAT
>JASDQU010374007.1:26877-37740 GCA_032191745.1 Picea mariana | reverse complement strand
TATTATTAGAAATATTCTCTAAGAAAAGTTGGTTGGGATTTTCTCTAAGATTGGGGTTTTTCTAGGATAAATATTTGTGTCTTCTTGTGCTTGTTTGTTTGTTTCTTATACATTTTAGTATGTGGTTATTGAATGTTAAAAGAAGATCTAAAATAATCTAGAAAATATATTACTACTGAAAACTAATGAAAATCTAAGATGGTATCAGAGCTGGTTACCTTAAAAATAGTCTAATCGCTGGAAGGAAGATCGTGAGATTTTTCACATTGCTTAGATTTTCTGCTGCAGATGCAATTTCCCACTGCACAATTTTATTTGTAAAACTCATTGAACACTTACAATAAATTTGATTGGTACAAAATCCACCACTTATCAACTCACCATGCTCTAGTGCACCTACTCCACTTCTCATATTAACATTTCGTCAGAATTAATTTTTTAGGGTTTTAGGCGTGTTGACATTTTCCTTGACATTAAACCTATTGATTTAGATTTCTAACGTATTATTTTTTATGTAATATATCAGGTTAGAATACAAGATGGATGGTGTTACAAATCTCATAGGTATGCACTTATATGTTTTTTCAATCTATATCATTTGGCAGAGCATGAGGGTGTTTGCAAGAAATGTACACTTGGCAAAAGGACCTTGTCCAAGCTCTGATAGTAGATCCAAAGGGATCTTATATATAATTCACTCAAATGAAGCCCAAGAGTTGGATATAGCATTGATGATGTCTCCTACAGTATATGAAAAATCAAATGGGACAAAGAAGCAACTAGACTTCAAGTTTGCATATCATTTTTGATATTTTATTTTGTTGCAACTTAAGTAAATGTTGTAACTAGAACAACAGTCTTTAGAGTTCTATTATTAATGATTACTTTTGGTTAGTAAAACTTGAATATTCTTAGTACAATGACCATCATGTTGTTGGAATATTTCTTGTTGTCATTGATGTCAACCCTAGTCATTGGTTGTAGTCGTTGATGTCAACCCTAGCAATTGGATTTTGGACCCAATAGCTGATCGAAGTAGATATACATGAAGGAAATTATACATGCAGGTAAAACACCCATTGGTGGATATTATAAGTCATGCCATTTTCGATGGTATGTGTCACATCACATGGATCCTCACGATTTAGGAGAATTGATTTTTTGAAGATGACAATGTGAATTGAAGCATAAACTACATGTAGGCCCTAATGTTAAAAGGAAGTGACATAAATGGTATAAATACATCTCATTATACATTCATTTTTGAACACAGATAAGTTTTTTAATGAACAAGGAGATATAAGTCGAATTTTAGAGGAAATTTGAAGTAAAGAATGCTGAATTTCAAGGGAGGATGAAGTCTTTTGGTGATGTGTTCTAAGGTATATTATTTACAGGTCATCTTACCAATTTTCACTGTAACTTTGTTTGTAGAATGATTCAGATACTGAAATTTGTATTCTATTAAGAATAAATATCTAGGTACCTGTGGTAAAAATTCCATCTCTTTATTTGCTAAAATTTTGGAGATACACTCTGTGGAAGATAGGGTTTTTAACTAGTCCTGAAGCTAGTCATAAGCAGGTGTTCCGAGTAAAACAATCATAGAGTCTTCATAGAGAATCAAAATTAAGTGAGACCAATTGCATTGGAATGAATACGAGATGTAGTTTCCTATGTAAGAATTTCATAATATTATTTTAAATATTGAGCATGGGGCATGCTGTACAATTTATCTATCCTGAATAAACCAAAATTGAATAAGGTCTACCATTTTCTCTATAACTCCTTTTCTAGGAGTATTCGAGTGAAACTTGGAGGAGTTTCATATAACACATTGAGTAATATTATCTATAGGATCATAGTATTTCAAGAAGTGAAGAATTGTAGAATTTGAAGAATTTTTAGGAAGCATTATTAGGTTCTATGTGATGGTTGGTTGATGGTAATAATTTAATGTAAAGTTTTATTATTTCTCATATATTCTTGGGTGGAAGGAAGGGGAAAGGATGGAGAGGTCAAACCTCTCTTGATATTCAAGGATTGTATCTTCCTTTTGGATTTTTATCCCACCGTTTATATTTGGAAGGTGTAGCTACCTTTGGAACTCATTACTTCCCTTGAACAATAACTATTGATTATTTCTCATATATTATGCATGTTGTATTGTGGTGTATTGGTGTAACTCTTCTACTATTGTTCATTTATCATTGAATATAATTGAATATATAATCTGGTTGAAGTATAATTTGATTTTTTTTTAAATTGTACTTGATACTGATTCAACCCCCTCTCAGTATCATCAATTGGTAATAGAACTGATTGTCTTCATAACAATTTAACCACTGGAAGGAAAATCTTGAGTAGAGATGGATGACCATGAGAAAATTCCAAATGGGATTCAATGATTTGATGGACTAAATTATGAATACTGGAGTGATAGAGTGAAAAATTACCTAACATCTTTGGGAGTAGACATTTGGTACTCAGTTGTAAATGGCTATGCAATCCCAAAGAATGCTCCAACCGATCCAAATGAGAAGAATATTATGAGATGTAATTCAAAAGACAGACATGTTATTCTAGGAGCATTGGCACCAACCATTGCCAACAAAGTGATGGGATGCAACACCACTAAAGAGGCACAGGAAAAACTCAAGAGTATCTATTAAGGTGATCCAAAAGTTAAGCAGGTCAAGGTTCAACGACATAGAGTAGAATTTGAAAATTTGAAGATGGATGAAAAGGAAGATATTGCAACCTGTTTTCTTAGAGTTGATGAAGTCGTTAATGCTATCAGAGGATTAGGTGAAGAGCTCAATGAATTCTTGGTTGTACAAAAAGTGTTGAGATCACTTCTCTTGAAGTATTATGCTAAGGTCTTTGCCATTGAAGAAACTACGGACTTGACCAAAATGACAACGGATGAATTATATGGGTCTCTTATAGCATATGAAATGAGAACAGGTACAAAAAGTGACCAACCAAACAATGAAGTAGCCTTTAAAGACATAAAGAAGACAAAAGACAAGGATAACGACATTGATGAAGAAATAGCAAATTTGTAAGAAGGTTTTAGAAGGGAACTGGAAGATACAAAGGTAGGTCTCCTCTCAAATGCTTTAACTATGGTAGAATAGGACATATTGTTGAAAAATGATACTATAAAAAGATATTCTACTCCAAGGATGATGACATATCCTCAGATGAGAGTGATGAAGAAGATAATGATGGAGGAGTTCTCTTCATAACCCAAGAAACCCAGGATGATGATCAAAAGAGTCCTAAAGAAGAAGCAATCATTTATGAAGAAGATTTAGATGAATAAACCAACCTTCATTCACTTTGGGGATACAAAGACAACGTAGAGAGTGAAAAAGAAGATGAGAAACTTGAAAAGTTTAAGTATGTTGAAACTAAAAATAACAAGCTTAGAAACAAAAACATAATACTAAAAGGTGAATTGAGTAGTTGTGAAGAAGAGAATTACAAGATTGAAAATACCATTGGTAGCTTGAAGGAACAATTAGAAAATTATGATAAATTGAAAGAAGAATTGGAGAACACAAAAGGGTTGTGACTATTGACAATAGAAAAGTTGAGGAAGTTCGAAAAAAACACTGAAAAATTAGATGAGATCCTTAGCAGTCAAAGATTTCCAAACAACAAGACAGGACTATGATACAATGACAGTTTGAAGAAAACAAAACAAGAGAAGGAAGATGAAAAGGATGAAGCCAACACTCCAGAGAAAGTTGAAAAACAAGATAGAAGACTAGAATTAAGAAGGAATGAGACATCAAGAAGATCATCTCCCAGCAGGTATGAAAGCAACCATTATGAAGGAAACTACAAAATAATAGATTGGGAACCCATATGGACTACTCCAAAAACAAGATCACTTACTCCCAGGTATGAAAATTTCTTTCTTGGACATTGTTATGCTTGTGGAAATTTTGAACACAAGGAAACCAATTTTAGAATCAATGAAAGGAATAACTACGCAAGATACATGAATGGTGCAAATAGTAGATATGGAAATGTTCGCAAACATATCAACAAAAATTATAATCCATTTGACCCATTAATGTATCAAAATATTGTATGTTACAAGTGCAATAATCTTGTTCACAAAGCACAAGATTGCAGAGAGATGAAGGAAGATAATCCTATGCCAAATGCCCCTATACCAACTACAACATGGAAAAGGAAAGAAACTCCACACAATGAAAATTGTGGAATAGAATTCGTCGCTAAAGAATGCAAATAATAAGATGAATGGTTTATAGACAGTGGGTGCTCATCTCATATGACCAGAGATCAAAGAAAAATTGCCATCTTGAAGAAAAAGAGTGGAAATGTTTCATTTGGAGATGACTCATCTACCAAAATACTTGGAAAAGAAATTGTAAATCTTGGAAGTGAAAATGTAAAAGCATGAAAAGTCCTATTGATTGAATCTCTGAAGTATAATATCCTTAGTGTCAACAAAATCTGTGATCAAGGATACACTCTTATGTTTGACTCCCGAAAATGTAAGATTAGAGAAAAGAACTCAGGAAGATTGGTTGCAACTGCAACAAGAAGACCAAACAACATATACATCCTAGACATGAAGAAGAGAAAGAATACATAAGCCACAAAAAAGGATTCAAAGGAAGAAAAAGTCCCAAAGACCAAAAATAAGGATGAAGTATTATTGAGTGCCACATGTTCAAGGGGAGAAACCCCAAAGAAGAAGGTCACCTTATGCCATTGAACTCAAGGGGAGGAGCCCCACCCTTTGCCATTGATGTCAAAGGGGGAGAGAAATTGGTATCATGATGAAAGGGGGAGCATGAGTGTTGCCATCAATGACAAAGGGGGAGATTGTTGGAAGATTTCTTGTTGTCATTGATGTCAACCCTAGTCATTGGTTGTAGTCATTGATGCCAACCCTAGCAATTGGATTTTGGACCCAACAGTTGATCGAAGTAGATAAACATGAAGGAAATTACACAAGTACATACAACACCAATGGATGGTTAATATAATTCATGACATTTCTGGTGGTATGTGTCACATCACGTGGATCCTCACTATTAAGGATAAATGACTTTTTTAAGATGACAATGTGAATTGAAGAAGAAACTACATGTCGGGCCTAATGTTAAAAGGAAGTGACATAAAGGGTACAAATACATCTCATTATACATTCATTTTTGAACACACACAATTTTGTTAATGAACAAGGAGATATAAATCAAATTTCAGAGGAAATTTGAAGTAAAGAAGGTTGAATTTCAAGGGAGGATGAAGTCTTTTGGTGATGTGTTCTAAGGTGTGTTATTTATAATCCATCTTACCATTTTCTCTATAAATTTGTTTCTAGAATGATTCAAATGGTTAAATTTGTATGTTATTGAGAAGACATATCTAGGTACATGTGGTGAAAATTTCATCTTTTATTCGCTATAATTTTGGAGATACGCTCTATGGAAGATAGGGCTTTTGACTAGTCCTGAAGCTAGTCATAAACAAGTGTTCCAAGTAAAACAGTCATAATGTCTTCATAGAGAATCCAAATGAAGTGAGACCAATTGCATTAGAAAGAGTATGGGATGTAGTTTCCTGTATATGGATTTCATAATCTTATGTTAATTATTGAGCATGAGGAATGTTGTACAAGTTAGCTCTCCTGAATAAACCAAAATTGAGTAAGGTCTACCATTTTATCTACAACTCCTTTTCTGGGAGGATTCAAGCAATGAAACTTGGAGGAGTTTCAGAGAATACATTGAGTAATATTATCTACAGGATTAGAGTAGTCCACGAAGTGAAGAATTTCAAAAGTTGAAGAAGTCTCAGAAAATATTTTCAGGTTTTATTTGATGGTTGGTTGATGATGATAATATAATGTAAAGTTTTATTATCTCTCATATATTCTTGGGTGGAAGGAAGAGGCAAGGATGGAGAGGTCAAGCCTCTCTTGATATTGGAGGATTGTATCTTCCTTTTGGAGGTATATCTCTCCCTTTATATTTGGACATTGTAGTTACCTTTGGAAGTCATTACTTCCCTTGAATGATAACTATTGATTATTTCTCATATATTGTGCATGTTGTATTGTGGTGTATTGG
Organism: Picea mariana; assembly: GCA_032191745.1. Taxonomy (NCBI): domain Eukaryota; kingdom Viridiplantae; phylum Streptophyta; class Pinopsida; order Pinales; family Pinaceae; genus Picea; species Picea mariana. The sequence goes on along the minus strand of JASDQU010374007.1, from coordinate 31,621 downwards.
TGTAACTCTTCTACTATTGTTCATTGCTAATTGGATATAATCAAATATATAATATGGTTGAACTATAAGTTGAAGAAGTTTTGAAATTGTACTTGATACTGATTCACCCCCCTCTCAGTGTCAACACATGTACTAATGATGAACTCTTCTAGGATATGTTCTTGGTTGTAGACTTTATCCTAGGAAATTTATCTTGTTAAATTTCATGGAGGTTACCATGGAGATGTTGTTGTTCTTTTTTCTTATTCTGGGTAGGTTACTATGGAGGAATGACTGGTCCCAACACTAGAAGAGTGTTGTTCTTATTTCTTGTTATTGTATTTGTTTTCACTCTTGTCCCAGACATGTCACAATTGATAGCTCTAAGAAGGTGCTACTGTGATGGTTGTTCTCATTATTAATTTTATTATTATTCTTATCACAAGAATGTTGTTCTAGTCTTCTATTTTCCCTCATTGTTGCTCTTGTTCTGGGCAGGTCATAGGTGATGGTTCTGAGAGGGATCTTTAATAACGGTTGTAGGAGGAAACAAATTAGATGGTATCGAGATGAGACATGGAGTAGAATATCAAAAAATAGAGTTGTGTACATGACCATACACATCCATGTAATGAAGGAGAAGAAGATGAAGTGAGAACCTTTTGTAAAGAAGGGTACTTTTTCAGGATACAAAGTATCTCATATGGAGATTTATTGTGAGGATCAGAAGGCTCCAAAGGATGACCACATATATCGCTATAGTTCATTTGATCAATCTTTATATCATCAAGAAGATTCAGTAGAGCTAGAAGGGCCTAGTCAAAAACATTGTAGTGACTAGGAAGAGACCAACATGGTCCTATGATACTTTGCAGGATGAAAAGGGCATGCAAATATATGGAAGTGATGAGACATATCATGAGGAGGAGTAAATGATTCCACTACCAGTGAGTTAGGTGGGCCCACCAAGTATCATCTCACAAGGAGATAGATTTCATAGGGGGGTCATCCCTTAGGATTCAGTAGGGAGGAGAAACCTCCCAATACAATTCATATGATATCAAACTTCAAAGGAAGTCAATAGATGTAGAGGGAGAAGATGGATCCAATATTATCTAGACTCATAGGGATTCAAACTTCAAAGCGATCATGTGAAATCAGAGTGACATTGATCTCAGAGAGAGTCAGTTGACTCAATGGAAGAACTTATCATTTATAAGGGTTTCCCCCTCAGATTCAAGTGGGAGAAAGACATATTCTAGGATTGACAGACATGTGTCATGTGTTGAGGAGGATAGATCAAAGCTTCATAGAATTTGAGGAGATATGAGACCTCATGGGAGGACTCCCTTGCTTCTGTAGACCTTGCTACAATGACTGAGGAGGAAGCTAGTCAAAAGGACTAGGATATGGATTTTGCATCAGTCACAAAGAGAGCAAGAGACCGCATAAGTTTTCCAAGCTATGTGGAATTGATAAGTAAGATCATTGATTCAGAACCTTCCACTTATGAGAATATAACAAAGAATGATGTGTGGGAAGTGGTTCCAAGACCAGAAGGGAAGTTAGTGATGAATTCCAAGTGGATCTAAAAGATCAAGCATGTTGTATATGGTAGCATATAGAAGTACAAAGTGAGATTTGGTGATAGAGGATTCTCTCGGTAAGAGGAATAATACTATGATGATATGCTTTCTCTAGTAGCGAGAGGAGTACACAAAGAAACAACATGGTTTTGTGATACATGGGAAGCAGTCCCATGTTGAAGAAATATTTGTATAGGAATAAGCAGGCACCTAGGGCATGGTATGCGAGAATATATAGTTATATGATCAGCTTTGGGTTTACCAAGAGTGATGTAGATCCAAAACTTTACTATAATTTTGAATATGGTTTTGGTAATATATGTGGATGACCTATTTCATACAGGGGATGAGAAGCTGACACATGGGTGCAAGAGGGAACTCACTTCAGAGTTCAAAATGATGGATCTAGGTTCTTAGGATCAGAAGTGTGGTAGAGACCATGGCCACACCTATGGTTATGATGATGGAATTCAAGTCCATGGACACACATATGGTTATGAATATGAAACTCTTGAGTGATTCATCTTCATATTTGGTTGATCCCATGATGTATAGACAATTAATCAGATCCTTGATGTATTTGGTTAACACTAGTATAGATATATGCTTTGGAGTGAACATATTGAGTTAGTACATGGTTGAGCCTAGAGATGTATATTGGATAGCATCAAAGCATGTGTTGAGGTACCTGCATGGTAGAGATGGATAGGGACTCATATATGTCTCATATAGTGTATTAAAGATGTACGGTTATACAAAATCTGACTAGGTGGAGAGTGCAGTGGAAAGGAAAAGCACGTTAGAATGTTGCTTCAGTTTGGGATCATGTATGATCTCATGGTTAAGAAGAAAACAAACATCGGTGGAACTCATTACAGTAGAAGAAGAGTATATAGTAGCCAGTGTTTCAAGCCATGAAGAAGTGTGGCTTCGAAATTTGCTTGCAGGATTACTTGATCTAGAGTTCGAACCAAGTTTGATATATTGTGATAATCAAAGTTCTGTGACGCTTTCATAGAATCTAGTATTTAATGACAAGTCAAAGAACATAGATATAAAATACCATTACATCCAAGACATGGTGCAGAGAGAAGCATTGAAGCTCCGATACATATCCACAGATGAGAATATAGAGGACATTCTCACCAAGCCTTTGTCTAGAGTGAAGTATGATCATTTCAGAGACAAGCTTGGTGTGATGCAGAATGTCCACCCTCATTAAGAGGGAGGTGTAATGCTTCTCCTCCAATGGAGTCTCCCTTTGTCTATGGGTGTCCCAGATCAGTCATGTGAAGTGATTGAGGGAGTAAAATGTATGCAGGCACAAGTCTTTTCTATTCCATGTGAAGTGGCTAGGTGTGAATGAGACTTGTAGTGTGTTCCTAGGACCATGGAGTATCCTTGGGGATATGGTACTAGCCTTTCCCAGAGGATGGATTTGAATGAGACTACTAGGAGAGGAGAAAAAATGCAGGATAGTCATAGAGACTATGGTAGTACCTTCATTCTACTAGATTCATAGTCCTGAAGACTATGGTAGTAGCTTTGTGCTACTAGATTCATAGTTATGTAGACTATGGAAGTAGTCTTGTATTACTGGATGGCATGCTAGTATCCTTGAGGATATTGTTTTATTGTAGCATAGTCATGGAGACTATGTAAGTAGTATTGTACTACTGGATATCATGGTAGTAGCCTTGGAGATACTAGTTTATTTTAGCGCCTTGGGGATACTAGTTGATTTTAGCGTAGTCGTAGAGACTATGGTAGTAGTCTTGTACTACTAGATAGCATGGTAGTAGCTTTGGATATACTAGATAATTGCAACATAGTCATCAGACTATGGTGGTAGTCTCGGGACTACTAGAAGAAAAAATATTGGAAGAATACCTCCCTAGCTAAGAGAGAGTGTTGATGTTTTCGTAGCAGCAGGAGGTATTCCCTCGTAGAAAAATTTTCTTAGAGAAGAAGAAGACTCAAAGAAGTAAAAGGAAGACCATTGAATAGTTGAAGAACACCCTAGAAGATAATTCAACCCACAAGAAAATAATAAAGTGGAAATATACTTTTCAGGATGATAAGTCATCCCATGGGAAAATAATAAAGTGGAAATATAATTTCTAGGAAGAGAAGTTGTCCCACATAAATAATAAAGTATATTTGAAGACTCAGAATAAGAAGTCAATTATAGATAGGAACCTAGAACAATATAAATAGAGGAATGGATCATTTCATTTGTACAGTGAGGCAACTCTCCTTCTACAGTCCACACTATGTAACTACCAACTGTGTAAATTTCACTATTTATGGTTTCTGGTTCTCCTGGAGAGTGTGCCCCACTTGCAGATGGATATTCTTGGCAGTTGTTGGTGATATCTCTTGTGTGCTACCTCTAAAAGAGTTGCGCTAAGGTTGTGTGGTGCTACCCAATTGATTTGTTCCATTTAAAGTTGCAATTACAATTGTAGTTGCAGTTATAGTTGAAGTTATAGTTGCAGTTGCAGTTATAATTGTAGTTACCAGTTGTGCTAGTTCTATGGTGTGCTATATTTATTTAGTGATGTGCCTTATCTTGCACCAGTTCTGTGGTGCTCCTCAGTTGTCTACCCTCGCTAGGGTTTGACAAGAAGGAGAGATAAGTATTTGCTATCGAGGTTTCTTCATTGTTGGATTTCTCTTGTGGATAGATCTTGTTCATGGTTGTATTATCAAAAATATTCTCTAAGAAAAGTTGGTTTCGTTTTTCCCTGAGTTTGGGGGTTTCCTAAGTTAAATCTTTTTGTCTTCTTGTGCTTGTTTATCTATTTCTTGTATATTTTAGTACGTGGTTATTGAATGTTAAAAGAATATCTAAAATGCTCAGGAAAATATTTTACTACTGAAAACTAATGAAAATATAACAACTTCATTCTAATTCTTTAGGCTTGTGAATCTTTTTCTCTCATTGTTATTGTGTTGTAGGTTGCAAAATCGACCCAATAGTGGGTTTAAACCAAGTCTTTTTTTAAGAACCAAACATCAATATAGCATAGAAAAACCTCAAGAAAAGTACTCAACGCCTTGAAAAAGAGATAATTTCAGATAATAAGCCTCTTCGAGGGGGCAACCTCCTTTTACCCCACTTAAATGTTCAAGTACAAGATGATTCAAAATGAAAATGTCTCCTTGGTATATATAGG
>JASDQU010374007.1:3387-16440 GCA_032191745.1 Picea mariana | reverse complement strand
ATGAAGATGGACTTATTCTGGGGAAGATGCAAAAGGATAACCAAAATTCCTATCCAATAGGCCCCCAAAACTCACATGTGGCTCGTCCCAATTCACTGAGGCCTTCTTTCAGTGTGCCGTGAATTTTTATAAGGTCTCCTTTGTTATCGTGGGTTTCTTGTTTACTTTTATTTCCTTTTGAAAAATTTGGTCAATTGTTTTAGTAGTGAACCAAACCTGCATCTTCTCCTCACTTTCATCAATTTCTTGTTTGATTATACCTTTATTTGTTGCTAAAGATGTTGTCACTCTGCATGCTTCATCATGTAGTACTTCTATCTATTGTGTGTGATCTTGATGTTACGCCCTTAGCTTATTTATTTCAGAATACAACTTTATGTTCTCATTCATTGTTCTTACCACCTACAGTGGCGGTAATGTGTCCATCACTACCTTGAAATTATGTGCCTTTTCCTGCACAACCTGGATATTCTGACTGACCTCTTGTTTCTCCTTATCCTGATTGAGTTCTGTCTAAATCCCCATGGTTTTTGTATAAAGATGAGAACACTCTCTACTTCTAGAGTATTTATTCTCTCCACCACAGTTGTCATTATTTTATCCCTTTTCTCCCTTTCTTCAGGTGGAGTGCTCGATGTCAAGCACATTTCTAAATAAACTATTCATGCATGGAAGCCATGAATGGATTAACTTATCTTCATTACTTAGTCTTCCACCAGGGCCTCCTTCACTTTCTGAGCCTCCAAGAGGTTTTGGTATACATTCTCAAATTCCTTCTACGTTCTTTCAACCTTTTGTTCAACGTCATCGCGTTCCTGTTTAAATTTGATGTACTCCATCTCCAATGTGACATTTCTATGGTAACCTTCACCAAATCATTAGATGTCTTCTCTATGCACGATTTCATCTCTTGTGTCATTCTCATATGTAATTCCTCCAATACTTATATTGGCATTTGTGATAACACTAAGTCAATGTGACCTAGTTCCCTTGCTTTTTCGTACATCTCTATCATGGGGAACTCTATCACCCCTATTGCTAATTTTATCAATCTTCATTCTCCTGCGACTGTTAATTACTAAGAGATCAATGGCCTTGCCTCCCTAGTCTTTGTCGTACTTGTTGTTGGTTCCTCCTCTATCAATCACCCTGACGTGATGTTTGTTGATTCTAGTAGTTGACACAGTTCAACCATCGACTCCTACATTCGTCTATTCATCTCTTCTCATTGTTGTGTTACATGTTGAAACACATCATATGTTACATTTTTCACTTGATCACATATCTTCTCTAAATATTCTTCTGTCAAAGCCTAGATAGCCACTTCTTTGACAATTTTTTTCCTTGTCCATTATGGGCTAGATCCCCATGTCTCTGGTTCTTTGTGCATCATGTCTATGTGTGGTGTTGTCTCTTGGGTTGTCTCCTTTTGGCCCATTCCTCTTTATGGTGCATCTCCTTCTTCATCATCCTCATCAATCTTGTGTACTATTATGTTTTGCTTCTTTGATGGCCCTACTTCTGTTGGTGGAATCTTCCACTCATCGTCCCAATCAACCATAATATGTCCCATCTCATCTTCAGTCAATATTTATTGTAATGGAAATGATTACTGACATAGTTCCTTCTGATCTAGGTGGATATCGATGGCCACCCACCTATTCCACTAGTTCAAAGACCAATATCCATTTTGGCAGTTTTTTTCTAGTTTTTCGAGTCCTAAATGTTTGGGGTTGTTTTGAGGCCCTAAGCAGAGTTTTTTGGGCCCTCCATAGTCACATTGTAGGATTTAGCCAGAGTGTGATGGAAACATGTGTAGTCCTCAAATAGTTCTTTTCAATTAGCTATCATGCACCTAAAACAAATATCATATGCAAAAGTTACGACCTCGAGAAGTTGATGTACTAACTTACCCCATCAGGGCCCACATGACTTTTGGTGATTCATCTCCTAGGGTTGGTTTTTTGGATGTTTAGGTTTTTCTCATTTATTCTTTATGTTAAAAATTACTTTGGAGCCTCATTATAATCAACTTCTTACGAATGAACATACCCAACAAATATGTTCTCAGAGATAAGCTACCACCATTCTAGATAGATTGTGTGCTTTTACATTTCACAATATTTTGTATTTTAGATAATCATTAATAGAATTTGATATTTACTGTATTACTTTGTTCCTTGCCATATATCTCTGCACTTATTTTTTATATCTCTATTATATCTCTACCTTCATATCATTCCTAAAATTATTTGGATTAGTGGTATCAGAGCGGTCTACTCCTTGTCATATTTACTGCATTTCCCCAATGAGGTCAGGGTATAGAGAGTTGGGTCTCAATATATTATCTCTTGAGGAAAAATACTCTTGTATCCCAAGCGAACTTCCATGACAGAAGAAAATAGGGACGTTGGGACAAAATATCCTTTCAAATTGTTTCTCAAGGAATCCCTCGTGCGATAAAGGAATGAGATGATGTATAATTTCTCATAGATCATTCAACGGTTGTTGGAAACAATGAAGGAACCTTCAACAAAAAATCATTTCAGAGGTGAGATGCCATTCAAGGTAAAAGTTAAATTTTATATTCCTTTATTTTAATTCCATATAGATGTTGACACTTTGGAAAAATGGTTAAATCTACTAGAAGGTTATTTCTCTGTCCACAATTTTTCTAATAGTGAAAATATCACCTTTGTGCTCCTTAAGGCCCTTCCCCATGCCAGATATTGGTGGAAGACTTACTGTGAGAAAAATGTCGAGGATGAGTCTATAATTTTGGGCGAGAACCCACTTGAGCATTTTGTTGATTCCATCAAGGAACAATATTACCCTATTGGAAGTTATGATGAAAAATACACAAGATGGATCACACTATGCCAAGAGAGGGGCTAAATGATACCAGAGTTCAAAAATACTTTCCATAACTTACACACCAATCTGGGTATCAAATAATCTAAGTGGCATATAGTCCTAAAATATCATGGGACTCTTAAAAAATACATCCAAACCGAAATGGAATTTCTATACATCTCATCATTGGGAGCCTCTTATTGATATGCAATCAAAATCAAGCAACAAAACAAGTAGGAGTTCAGGTTTGAAAATATGCAACAACCAAATTATGGTAAGGGTGGACCTAACTCCCAGGCTAAAAGACATATCAAGGATGGACAACCCCAGGATAACTATCCCAAGCCACCAACAAATAAGGGTAATGGGAATTTGAAGAAGGGCACTAGAAAATGGTCTGAGTTACACAAAATCCCTTGGTACACTACTGATGAATGTCACTCCAAACAATCATTGTTGGATGAGGTGAAATCCCCAGGGTTAGATGCTAACTCAGAATCTGATTCTGAGCTAGAAAAGGGAAGACAGATCATTGATACATAACCTAGTGTCACCATCATTACCACAAAAGTCTAGCCAGAGGAACCAACAGAGCCTAAAGAAGGGGAGCATCTTTTCCGCTCATAGATGTGGGTGAAATGAACCCCACTCTGTTTCATTATTGATAGTGGTAGACAAAATAAATTGATGTTAGCATAGGTTTTCAAGAGGTTGAACTTGACAATTATGCAACATCCTCAACCATTCACCATGGGTTGGCTCAGCCAAGGACGTGACATCCGCATCAACCAACAATGTCACTTGTACTATGACATAAAAGCCTTCAAAGACGAGGTATTGTGGGATGTTTCCCGACTTGAAGTTTGTGATGTTTTTAAAGGACAACAATATATGTGGAGGCATTATGTTTTTTATGAATATAGGCCCTATAGTCTCATTATTACTTTCGGATATCAACTCTACAGGATAACAGAGGCAGTCCCAAATACTACAGTCTCTTTGATATAAGAGAAGTAATGAAGAAAGGTGGTTTCTTAGATCAAGAGTTTTTTCATCTATATGGTTCGATCAGAAGGTGAACAGAAGGTCACTGCAACCACCAAAACCTCTGCATGATGTCTCTCTTCCCAACAACAACAAGTGGATGAAATAATCGAGGAGTACAAAGACATATTCACCTCGCCTACTGGGGTTTCTATGCACTATCAAGTAAAGAAATCAATTAATATGACACTCAATGCTCCTCTTCCTAATGGCCCTATATACAAGAATTCTGTTATGGAGAATGAAGAAATCAAACACCAGATCCAAGAGATAATTCTAAAGGGCCACATTAGACCAATCTCCTCACCTTGCAGGAGCCCAATTATTCTTGTATAGAAGAAGGATGGGACATGGTGAATTTGTATTGATTATAGAGCCTTAAACAAGACTATATTCAAGAACTGGTACCCAATTTCCCAGATTTATGATCTTCTCAATTAGATCAAGGGATCCACATTTTTCGATAAGATTGGTCTAAAGTCAAGTTATCACCAGGTGCCAATTGAGAAAATTGATGTGTGGAAGACAACCTTCAAGTCCAAAGAAGGTCTCTTTGAGTGTTTGGTCATGCCTTTCATCTTGATTAATGCCTCGAACACATTCATCCAGATTATGGATGATATATTACGACCATTAAAAAATCTTTTGTGGTTTTATATTTGGATGACATCCTCATCTTCAACAAAACTTTGGAGGAACATTTGGAGCATATTCAACAGGTATTGGGAACCCTACGACACCACAAGTTATATGCCAATTTAGAAAAGTGTTCCTTCAACATGAAAGAATCCATTATTTGGGATACATTGTGGATGAAAAGGCTGTACATTTGGATCCATCCAAGATCCAAGTCATCTGTGATTGGTCGGCCCTAAAAATAATGACCGATTTCCATAGATTTTTGGGCCTTGATAACTTTTACTGGTGGTTTGTGTTGGGGTTCTCTCATATCACTTGGTCCCTAAGCTAGGTGACCAAGGGTGGAATGAAGGACAATTTTGTGTGTTCTTATCCCTAATAGAAAATAGTCGAGGATTTGAAATCATGCCTCTTCTCAGCACTAGTCCTCACTCTTCCAAACCTAGAATGACCATTTGATATTGAGATAAATGATTTTGATTATGCTATCAGTGCAGTCCTCACTCAGCATGGGCATATGATAGTCTATCACAATGAAAATATATTTGATGTTGTTTGAAGATACCTGACCTATGAAAAAGAGATGTACTCCATTGTGTAGACATGACAACAATAGAAGAATTACATTATGGGGAAGGAAACGATCATCCACACTGACCACAGGCCTATGAAATTCATGCAGACACAAGGAATGTTACAAAATGACCGCCATGATAATTGGTCCATGTAATTGTAACAATTCCACTTGAATATAAAGTCCAAGAATGGTAGCACCAACCATGTCACAGATTTACTTAGTCGACCCCCAGGGGAAGTGCTAACCATAGTTATTAACTCTTGTGGACATGAAACATCTGGATGGCCTCAATTATACAATAATGACTCTTAATTTGATACTTCCTATCATACATTGAGCATGAGAAAAATAGATTCCAACTTTCATCTCCAAGATGGATTATTATGCCATCTGAGCCACCTATTTGTTCCTTCAAGAAATCATGCACATCTTATTTAGGAAGCTCATTACAGTCGAGAAACAAGACTTTTTAGTGTACAAAAGAAAGTGGCAGTACTGCAGAAGCATTTTTATTAGCCAAATATTCAAAAATATGTTCACAAGTACCTTATATCCTTCACTTACTTCGCCATTTCCATGCTCCATCACAAAACATGGGCTATACACCCCTCTTCCTGCTTTGGATAGGCCTTGGGAGTCCATATACATTGAATACATGTTTGGTCTTCCTTCAACCAAGAATGAGAATGAATGTGTCTTCGGGGTCATCGATCGATTTTGTAAAATTAATTTTGACACCCTGGAAGAAGAGCATCACAACCGAGGCCATTGCCAAGCTATTCTTAACACATGTTTGGGATCATTTTTGGCTACCACAAACTATAATCTCCAACAATGATAGTAGGTTCATGAGCACCTTTTGTTCCAGCCTATGGTCGATGATGGACACCAAGATGACCAAATCGATTTCCTTCCACCCATAGACTAATGGACAAACAAATGTAGTCAATATGATGATTTTACATATTCTGCCAATGTATAATTCCAAACATCCACACACATGAGATGAAATCCTTCCTTATGTTCAACATAGCTACAATATATCCCTCCACAACTCTATTGGCAAAAACCCTTTTAAGGTGTGCTTGGGGTTCCAACCATTGGCCCCCATTGACATAACTCTTCCCATTGCAACTGCATAAGAAGAGTCCCCCCAGGCTCTGAAAACAGTTGATCGAGAAACCAAATTTGTTAAGTGCATCAAACACATCCAATGACAAGTTCATGATATTTTACAGAAAGCCAATACCAAATAGAAGTAGCACCACGATCAGTATCGGGTACCACAAAAGTTCAGGTGGTAGATAAGGTCTGGTTTCATTTGCAGAAAGAGTGCCTCAAAAGACCCCATTAGAAAATTCACCCACTCCGATACGATCCTTACACCATCACTAGGGATATTGGTGAGAATGATTTTTAATTAACTATTCCTCCTTTCGTTGGATTGCACCCAATATTTAATATGGAAGTGCTCCGACCATATTTTCCACCTCTCATAGACACTTTGGATGCAACCAAGCAGTTGGCCCCTATAGAAATTAATCCTTCCTGCATCGAACATGAGACAATTGATAATATCATATACACCAAGACAAAGGACACCTTCCAATAGACTATCAAACTCTATCAGGTCGTCAAAGCATGGAAGTTTCTTCATCAAGGAAGTGGCTCACCAAGAGTCAAGTTCAGAAGAAGTTTCCTCATATGATGCAAGAACTTGACACAATGAATTTAATTAATTACTAAGGGGGGAGGAATGATCTAGGTGGATATCCGTGGCCACCCACCTATTCCACTAGCTCAAAGACCAATTTCCGTTTTGGCAGTTGTTTTTCTATTTTTTTGGGTCCTATACTTCTGGGGTTGTTTTGAGGCCCTAAACAACGTTTTTTGGCCCCCCCACAGTCATATTGTAGGCTTTAGTTAGAGTGTGACGACAACATGTGTATTCCTCGGATTGTTCCTTCCAATGAGAAATTGTGCACCTGAAATGATGATCGTATGCAAACGTTATGACCCCATAAAGTTGATGTACCAACTTACCCTATCGGGGCCCACATGAGTTTTGGCGCTTCATCTCCTAAGGTTAGGTTTTTGGATGTTTAGGGTTTTCTCATTTATGCTTTGTGTTAAAAATTCCTTTGGAGCCTCATTGTAACCATATTCTTATGAATGAGCATAGCCGATACATCTCTTCTCATAGATAAGCTACCACCATTCTAGTTTGCTTATGTGCATTTTTCATTTTACAGTCTTTTGTATTTCAGACAGTCATTAATAGAATATGAGCTTTACTATATTATTGTGTTCCTTTCCATATCTCTGTGTAATTCTTCATTATATCTCTGTTATATCTCTTCCCTCATATCATTCCTAAAATAATCTGGATCACCTTCTTTGCTTGTACATACATGTGGTGATGCCCTGCCTTAAAACATGCCACTGCCTTATACACCTAGACCACTTGTGCTGGTATGCGTGGTGTCCTCTCAATGTTGTCCCTAATATTTTATTTATAAATGTAAAATGTGACATTGTTTTCCATTTTTTGTTCCTTGTGCATTGTATACCATAGGTTATGATACTGCGTAGCTAGATAAGGCTTCTTCGTGACCCCCAAAAATTGACTATCATCTGCTTCCCTCCAAGATGATAGCACTATGAGAATTAATAACTAGGGATAATGGAGCTCAGTCCCTTTATCCTATGCTTTATCACAATCAATCAAAAATTGGTTTAATAAAAACATCACCCTATTCATCTGGATTCCTTCGATGCATCTTTCTGTTGTCGTTATCACTGTTGTTGACACTTGATCCTTTCTACATTTTCTTAACAACTTAAATGCTAAGGCTTGTGTCACAAACCTTAATTTTGGGTCACATATTCTTGCGACATCCAATCCACGTTGTCCACGAATTGTATGGAATTTCTCCTTCATTCTCTCATCTAGAGTTTTCTCATTCTTTTTGTCGAAAAACAATAATGATGGGTCCTCCCCTTGCAATGGAAGACCAATAATGCACACTATTAAATTTGTATCGATGGAGACTGGCCTATTGAGTCACAATTATCCCCCATGCACATAAATGTGTAGCATCTTTACACATGCATTAATCTCTTAGCTCCATCCAAAGTGGGCTATATCAAATAGGTTGAGAATTCTTTCCTTCTGCAATCCTTTAGCCCACACCTGTGGTTATGTGACTTAGGAAACTTATTTTCATATTTAATGTCATGGTCGACATATTTTAACATGGTTATTACGCCTAACATGTCACCTTCCATGATCACTCCTTATAGAATTGGCGGCTCCATGAGTGGGTACTTTGTGTCCTTTTGTAAATTGACCTATTTTGTGGATGGATTTCTTGGTAGGATATAAGCCCTGGGGAATATTGTTTCTAAGGATGATTCCTCATATGTCTCTTTTACTATAGGCATCATGGCGGGATGACCACATTGTTTCTTCGGTACTGACGTTGAATTTTTTACATCCTTAGGTGGTTACATCTTCCTCTGCAACTAATATCTACATCCAACTCGGTTTTGTAACTTGACTCTGACTTCGCCTTTGTAACTTCGGCTCTGCAACTCCACTCTCTATATGAATTCTAACTGATAATAACCTTCATCCATCCATCCTTTGCTTTCTTTTATACTTCATTGCCAACTGTGAGCTTCCCTTCATGCATAAACTTCCCATCTAATCCACTAGTTCTTTACATTAACTGTATGCTTTAATTCTCCAGCGACTCCATATCTTTGTAAAATTCTTCGTTTGATTATACAATCTGTCAATACATTTTGTCCATTCTACATTTATTATTACACAACGCCACAACTTTGTCATTATTGTATCTCTTTATGGCACGTCCTATCATGGATTGTATTTAATGCTCTCATCTATCATCTGCATGATCTCTTCTCTCTGCGCAATTTCTTCTTCCTTCTCTTGTTTTCTCTTATTCTTGCTTCTTTCTCTTCTGCGACAATTTCCTTCTGTTCCTGTTTACCTGCTAATCTTAAATTCCTGGAATTTTCAACTTTCAAATTCTTCCCTCAACTATTTCCTTGCTTTTTGTTGATTTACTTTCTTTTTATTTATTTTTCTACCTTTTCTTTCTATAGTAGACAATGATAGAAATTATTCTGCATAGTTCTCCTAGTGCATGGTAGGAAGGTCACCCCTATACAGTTTCAACTGACTCCCTTCACTATTCCTTCCATGAATTTTCCATCCAACTATTATAGTTGTACAACACTTTCTTTAGTCACATAATTGATCATGTATACCACTAGCCAATGCGTCCTGAACTTCCCTAGGTGTTGTAAGAACTTATTGTCATAGAGCGATACTAAATCTCCTTCCTAGAACTTATTTTTCTAGATTCATCTATCATGGCATGATTTTTCATGTGCCTTTTGTACTTGTTGATGGAACCTTGCAAAAATCGATCTTCCTCTAATACTAGTAATTGTGATAGTCTTTCTTTTGTTGCATCAGAATTCTTAAGTTCTTCCATTGCAACAATGCATAGACTCGGTACTAGAAATTCCATGGGCATGAATTCTTCTTAACCATATTCTAATCTAAAGGGTGTCTGACCTAAATTTTGTTTTCATGTAGTTCTATAATCCAGTATCACTGCAGGAATCCTTAGGTCCCATTCATGTCTTCATATATTACAAACCTTGGTCAATACATTCTCTAGTATCTTATTGAAGGCCTCCACAGTTCCATTAGCCCACGAGTGATATGCAATGATCATTCGATGCTGAATTGGGAACTCTTCTATCAATGCTATAATTGTCTTGTTCAAAACGCGATTTCGTTGGTCGCTCATAAGTACATTAGGAAACCTAAACTTGGTAACTATTTTCTCAAATATGAATCATGTAGTTCTCTCCATGTTGCAATCTGTGTGTTTTTCTTCCTCTTCCAATCTTGTCATGTATTCTGTTGCAGTAATTACATACCTGTATCTTGTTCTCCTCACTGGTGGATTAATTGGTCCAATACAATCCATTTCCCATTTCTCAAATTCCTGCAAAGTGACTTGCATATTCAAAGCCATCTCATCCCTTCATGACAAACTTCCTATCCTATGACAAACATCGTAGCTATGACAATATTCCTTCGCATTCTTATGGAGGGTATGCCACCATATGCCTAAATGAAAGATCTTTTGTGTTGTTTCCTTTCCTGCATAATGTCCTCCTGCAATTCCATCATGTGGCTCCGCTAGGATCATTGGTCTTTCATGTTCCAACACACACAATCCTAGTATCCCATTCGTGCCTAACTTATATAAGTTTCATGCAATCAACTAATAATCTGATGCTTTAACCACTAGTTTTTTCTTGTGTATTACTTTCATATCGTATGGAGCAATACATGTACTCAAAAAATGGACAATTTTTGTAAAGTGGTCATCTACCATTTGAACTGAAAATAAATGTGCATCTAGTAAACTATTGTGTAGGTTTCTTACGTCTCCTCTTATTAATATTCGTGACAAATGATCTGTTCCTGCATTCAATTTCCATGGCTTCACAATAACTTTGAATTCATACTCCTGGAACAATAATAGCCATTTGTAAATTCTCCCCCCCAACACTGGCTTTTTAACTAGGTATCTAATCATAGAGTGAGTTGTATACATATTGAAATGGGACCGCAACAAATAGTGTATGAACTTCTGCAAGGCATAAACCATTTCCAAGCCTTCCCTTTCTATTATCATGTAATTCTTCTCAATATTCGACAAATTCCTACTGGAAAAGGAAATTGGATGGTACAACTCTCCCTCTCATATTTTTTCTAGTACTACACCAAGCGCTATCGACGATGCGTCCACATGAATGTGAAACTCTTTCTACCAATCCAGGAACACCATAATGGGAACAGTTACTAACTTCTACATCAATATTTCCAAACCCTAATCATAGTATTCATTCGACTGAATGTTATCTTCTTTATTCAATCAATTTTCCATCCGAGTTATAATCTGCGCATAGCCTTTAATAAATTTCTTGTAATATCTTGTTTGACGCAACACTATTCTCAACTGTCTCACTGATTCAGGTGGTGGAAAATTAACAATTTTTTTGATCTTGGAAGGATCAACCAACAAAACACTTATTTCATACCACATGCCCTAACAATATCCCAAATGGTCCGCATAAAATACACTTCTTCAAGTTTAATGATGTATGATATTTTATGCATCTATCAAGCATCAACCTTAGATTTTCTATGTGATATCTAAATAGGCTGAATATAGTTCAATTATCTAAGTACACTTCAAGAAACTTATGGATAAACTCCTTAAAGGATGCAAAAAATACTCTAGAAAACACAACAAGTGCATTCTTTAACCAAAACGACATTACGGTGTACTGGTAACTTCCCCATTCTATCACGAATGTGGTCTTATGTTTGTCTTCTAGCACAATCTTAATCTGATGGTATCCTAAAAAACCAACAGTGACTAGTTGGGTCCACAAAATTAAAAAACATGTCATATATACATCTGAAGTCAAATATACAATAATGAATATGCATGTCAAGTACCACTACTAACTAGGTCCACCACTAGAGCCAAAGGCATCAATGCCTTTGCTACCAAAGGTAGAGGGTCTATCAATACCCATGTCATATAAAAATTATGGTCTATACATCTTCACTAGGATCATGTGGAGGAGGAGGAGGATGGATGCATAGTGGAGAAGGATCATTGGATGGTGTAATTGGTGACACATGTGGAAGATGAGGAGGAAGATGATTGGGTGGTGGAGGGGATGATGACCCATCTGATGGAGGAATAGGTAGTGGAGAATCATGTGGTGGAGGATCAAGATCATCATCCTTAGAAGATGATTCATATGAAGTTGAATGAGCACCATCCCTCAACCTTTGAATGTGGTTGAGTACATTAAGAACATGAAACATATGTGAATTCATGTCACAAGGATGGGTCACCCATATATGATATAGTTTTGGTACATATCTCTCAAACGTGTACAAGTACAACTTCCTACGTGGTAATCATACCACATATGTGATCCACTAGCTCATTTTAGACTCTTTGATATAGATTGAGTGGCATGTTGGCTCTCCATCCTAGAGGTTGTTGAGATTCCTCATCCATCTCTTCATCCTATTGGGGAGGATCACCATTAATATATGTGCCAATATCTACAAAACAATAGACAATAATAATCAAATAATTGAGTTAAAATGTTACAATAAATTACATGTGAATTAAATAAGACAAAAAAATATCTAACTAGATTTGTCAAAAAATAATGAAAATATTACCTCTATCATTTGGTGGCTCATTTGGAGTAAATATAATGTTTGAGAATCCTCTCAAACTCATCCCCATGTAAAGGTACTATACAAGATTGAGGAAAATGTTTTCCTCTCCAACCAAGAAATCACAAATCTCTCTACTGACCAGAGTACACAATAATTGATCCAGGTGAATATTGGTGGCCACCCACCTATTCCAACTGGCTCCTTATGTCTGTTTTTGTTCATCACGTTTTTCTGTACTACTTTATAATTATTAGTTCTACACTTTTGGGGTTGTCTGAAGCCTCACACATTTTCCAGGTAGATACGGGTGGCCTCTTGCCTAATCCAATTGTCTTATTTTGTATGTTTTCATGTCAGCACATCTTGCTATACTTTCATGGTTGTTTTGGCACCCTAATAATTTTTTTTAGATCGGCACAGTTATACTATAGATAGAGTCAGATTCTAATGGTCGAATGTGTATCTCTCTGAAATACCTTTCCAACGGGCTATCACATTCCTAAAATGGAGGTCGTATGCAAAAGTTACGACCCTCGGAAGTTGAGGTACCAAATTACACCAACTTACCCATAGGGCCCACATGACTTTTGGCATTTCACCTTCTAGGGTTAGGTTT
>JASDQU010374006.1:6070-16537 GCA_032191745.1 Picea mariana | reverse complement strand
CAATGTGAACATTTTTTACAACTCCAGGTTTAATAGATATGTCGAGGGGGATAGTGGGTGAAATGTTACTCAAGTTCCCTTCATATAACACATCATGTGTGGACTCGGGAACAAAAGAAATAACAACGGTCGATAGAGTCGAGATCCATTGGTAACTCTCTAAGGTGTGTTGCTCTAGGAAGAGGATAGAATGATGATGCCCATCATCCCATGGGGTGTCTTCCATGGACATAACCAACATGATCATCTGGTCCGTAGGAAAAATAATGTGAAACAGATCAGGAGATGAATCACCAAGAGAGGGAGTAGAAGGGTCGGTCGATTGAATGGCTTGATAAGTAGATTCAACCAGACTTAAAGGTATTTGGTTTCCATAGCAAAGATAATCACCAGGTTCAGGTACTATCCACGGGTCAGAAGACGCAGGGGTTTCGCGGATGAAGGTGGAAATCATGTTAATTGAGGCAACCAAAGGAGGTGGAATGTCGGGTGGCAGGATTGGGAACACACCCATCAAAGTTGAATCTTTTAGTAGACCCACACCGACATTCTCGTACCCAGGGGGTGTCTTGGAAATGAAGGGTACGTTGCTAGTATGAGTATCAGAGTTAAAAAATGCCAGTTGATCTACTGTAACAACTTTTTCATGGTGTGGGAAACGTACAACATGGAAAAGAGTAGACACGACTGCACGCATGGAATCAATCCAGCTATGACCAAGTAAGAGGTTGTAATCGAGAGGTGTGTCAAAGACCTCAACTTCAACATTGACCGATTTTCCTTCTAACGTAATAGGCAACGAGGGGAGTACACCGTAGGGTTTAAAGCCAGAGCCATTGAAGGATTTGAGCGTGTTGTGTGATTCGGTTAAGGGAGGAGAGGCAATGGCTTTCCAACATGCAACATACATTAAACAAGTTGAGGCACCCTCGTCAATAACTGTTCTACACATGTTCTTGTCTACGACAACAACTTGTATCTGAAATGGGAGCTGAGGGGGTAACCTTAGAATGCGATCTTCTAGGTAAAAAATTAGCAAATTAGAATCTGTAGGGTTAATTCCACCAATAGCCTTTAACAGAGCCTTCCGTTGAGTGGGACAACTTTGAAGGACCTCGAGAGCCGACATCGCGGAAGGTGCTTGTGTCAGATCTTCTACAATACTGTAGTTCTGAGCAACACGTGCATGGGGATTGAAGGCAGACTTTTAGACAATGCCCTTTGGGGGAGGGCGAAGAACTGTATCGAGGCTCGGTCGTTCGAGATGAAGAGGATCGTCGGTAGGTGGAGTCGAGGGAGACTGTTGAACCAATGAAGGTGGGGTATCATCAGTTTTCTCCTTTGAGGAAGAGTAATCTTTGGCCTGAGTGGTAAGTGTGACGTCATTCGTTTTTGAATCACCAGTACACATAAGAACATAGGAGGTAGTGGAGGAAGAAGGTTGATCATGGATGACCAATTGAGCCTGTTGTTGAGAAGGGAAGGGCTGAGACTACACGATAGCTGTAAGAGGTTTGGTGGTCCCTTGAAGGAACTTTGTGACCTCGGCACATCTTGGACAGTCCTTTGTGTAGTGATCATCACCACAGATAAGGCAAGGATATTGAGGTTTGCGTTTTTTCTTATCATCAGTAGGTTGTGATTATGGGTTGTTATTTTTATCCTCCTTATTCCTACCCTTCCCTTTTTTAGATTTATTCTTACCGGTAGGAGTAGATTGAACAACATTCACTTCTGAAGTTTTACCGGTGGGAGGAGTGGGAGTCAGAGCAGTTTGAACATTAGAAGCATGGGATTTGGAATTGGTGTGAGAGGCCTGCACAGATTGAGATTGAGCATGGAAAGTACCTATCACACCATCAGGAGCATGAGAAGTTGTCGGGGTTGTTGAGGTGGCCGTGGTAGAAGGGCGAGGAGCGTTAGGGAGAAAATCATAAAGGGTACTCAGTTGTGAATACACGAGATCGACTTACTGAGCACGACTGATCGCATGTTCTTCCGTGACAACTCCACCCATGGCAATGTCACGAGAGATGTCATTTACGAAGGATTTCGTGAACCATTCTGCCAATAACGAATCAGGAAGATCGAGTTTGATTAAACGTCGTCTTCGTCTCCACTCATGAATGTGATCGGAGATGTGAGTGGCTTTATTTTGCTTGAAACAACTCAAAATATCGATTCCCGTCTTGTAGCGGATAGGTAGTTGATAATGGGTAAGAAAGGCCATGGCGAGGGTGTTGAAGTCGTTGAATAAGCCCCGTGGTAATTCTATATACCACTTTGCGGCTGAACCCGTGAGAGTTCGTTGAAAAAGACGTAATCAAATGGATTCATCCATCAAAGAGTTGGATGAACACGAAAGGTGGAAGGTCATTATATGATTGTTTGGATATTCTGCTAGTTTACCATCGAACTTAGGAATGTTCGATGGTAATTTGGCCAATATGATGGGCCAATGAGGAGAATGATGGATAGGATCATTCAAAATTCTAGACAAATCGGGTAAGTCCAAAGTGGCTAAAAAAGGCAACTGTCTATTCACTTGAGGATACTGGTGACTTTGGGGAGGAAGTCCCATCAGTATACCAGTAGGACCATAAGCAGTTTGCACATAAGGCGAAGGTCTTGACAGATTCGGTTGGTGATGAGGAGGCATATAGCCCATACGGTTGGATTGGTTAGGGATGTTCCATTGAAAAGGGGCATTGGACTGAAAGTTCGTACCCCAAGTGGGATTCAAAGAACCCGAATATGGATGACCGTAGTTAGGGGGTACATAAGGCTTAGCTTGAGAAGACTACCCCCCAGAGGGTTGCGGGTTTCCTTGAACATGAAGGTTCCAAAGGTGAGCTAACAAGTTAGATATATTCTCTCCATATGGTGAATTATAAGTTCCAACCTGAGATTTCCCTCCAAATGGAGGTGGCACCCCAACTTGAGTTTGACCCCCAAATTGAGGTTTCCCCCCAGCATAAGATTTCCCTCTAGCAGGAATTTGCCATCTGGTAACCAGAAGTGAGCAAATGATGGGTGTTTCCAATTGGATTGGAGCCACTAGGGCTAGACACACCATGAAGAGGTGGATAAGACCCTCCGGAGAGGACCTAGGAAGGTGTGGGAACATAACTAGCAGAGGTATTATGCCCAAGTGGAACTTCGGATGGAACTTGGTTATGGATAACAACATAAGGGTTCAAAGCATGATACCCAAGAGGAAGTGAAGGGGTAGGTCTAGAGGAACGTGGTGTACCAATGGGAGCATGGTTAACCACTGTATTCCCGGTGGGAATAGTCGTAGCACGAGGGACCATTGTAGAGTGGGCCATCTGGAGGGGAATAGTTGAACTAGGACCAACTGGATGGGCGTCTAAACCAACGAAAATATAGGAAGTTGTACTGGCAAAATGATCTAGGGGTATCGAGAGGGTAGTAGACGTTTCGAGAAGTTCAAGGATGGCAGGTATATCCGCTCCTACCCCTGAGCCGTAAAGGTCTCGCACCGTGCGAGGTGGGATTCTAATTATGTCAGTAATCTAGAAGGGATCGTCTCCAAGGCCTGAATAGGGTCTTGTTAGCATTCCATAAGTATCAACAACAAGTTCCCCGACTGAATTCATCCAGAGAAAACGTCTTTCGTATCCAGGAGGGATGCGGAAAGCTTCCATAGAATTGAAGATAACTCGGAAACTTTCCAAAGAGGCAGAACCTTCCTCTTGTGCAGTGGTAGTGTCTTGGACCTCACTTTGTTGAGGAGAGCCCTCCGATGAATGAGGGGGTAGAGGGGTAGAATCTTCCATATTTTATGGGGGAAGTCCCTGCACCTTGCGCGAACGGCGTGGAGGGTCTATGTTGGCGGAACCAAAAATTCAGTGGAAAAAATCTATGGCCAACTACGAAAACAAACAACACTTGCTAATAAAATCTAGAGTTCAAACCAGGCAAACAAACCTTCTCATTCTGAAGTCACTAGTTGGTGATGAAATCCAACGTCGCGAAATCAAGACAAGAAGGGGCTGGGCTAGGGTGGAAAAGTTATGTTGACGACCTGCTTAACGGACTTACACCCTGGTGCAAGCTCCCATAGATAATCGTGGGTATACCCTCCAAGGATCCTGAGTGAGTTTGGCCAATGTTGATTCCAGGTACCGTGAAGACTTGCCTCTTCACAGTCACCTTGTGTAAGCCCCTAAGAAGATAGGATACTAAAGTTACCACAAACAACAATGATGCCTGGGGAAATAGTCGACAGTCTGATCCACGTGCAAAGGTAGGGTATCTAGCCCAAAATCAACTTGAGAGACTTCCACTCATCATTGTGGGTATACCTTCAAGCGACCCCCATAATACACACAATCGCTACACTAAGATCAACAAAGCAGGGTGAGTGACTCTGCCAATCTCAATGCGACCTTAGGTTTGACCCTTGTGTGATAAGGCCTTCCCAGGACAAAATGTTGCAAATGGATTTGAACACTCCCTATCACAAGATACTACTGTGTGTTTTGTGCTTTAGAGAGTGTGTCTCACAACCTATTCCAAAGCTCTAGCTTAGCTAATGTTGGTGTTACTAATTGAGTTCTAGATTTCACAATGTTTTTTAGAGGCTGTTGTTGCTCAAGAGGTAGATGGGAATGAAACCAATGTTGTGTAAGACCTTGTCCCAATAATATGAAAATATAAATGAATGATGCAAATTTTCGTTCGATGAATTCTATCTACAACAGGGAGAAGGTATTTTTCTGGAATAATGAGAACTACGAAGTACGATTCCTTTTATTTGAATGAAATACCAAACAATCATGAACAATGTAATTTTTCTATTTCTTCTCTTTCAATTTTTTGAATGCTAATATTTTCTGTATGAATGATTACCTAAAAGAATGAAAGACTTTAATTTTCCTTTCGAAAACCAAAACAGGGATGGGACTAAGAAAGGACGAGTAATCAATGAAAATAAAACACTCGACAAATGCCCAAATCAATCTTTCAATGAAGATAAAAACAAATACTGACAAGAAAGTGTTTCTTCAAATGCGAATGAAAAAATGACTTCCCAATCATCAAGCAATTCAGAACATGTAATCAATCAAAAACTTCAAATCCAATCAAAGACTTTTAATCGAACAAGTACTCAGATAAAAGTTCAGAGATTATACCCTTGTCGATAAAAATCAAAAACAAAAACTGGAAAAAGATTAAAGAAGAGGTGTTCGATCTCTAAAACCAATCAACAACAAGTTAAACAGTCCGAAAAAAGTCAAGGACTGGCATTAGAAGTCCCTCCCAACTGACTAAAGAAAAATTGGGCATCAACAGAGGTCAAGACCCAACTCAAAAAATTTCACAGACGCCGCTGCAGGTTGATAGCATATCACAGTGCGGAAATCAAGAGTTTCCGTAGGCCAAAAACAGATAGGGTGTAGAAAGCCTGCACTGAAGCAAACAACCAAGGTGTGAAAATTAAAGGTTTTTGCAGGCTATGTATAGGGTACAATGTGGAAGTGTTTGTAAATCAATAAATTTTGAGAAGAGGGTAAAGGATCTAAGTGGACTTTTAAATCCAGAGAGTCTGAATGGATGTCCCACAGATTCAGAGACGGATTTCAAGTAAAAAGAATAGGTTAAAATCAAATGGCCAACAAAAAACCACAATCAAGTTGTATCCCCAGTGGAGTCGCCAATTTTGTTATTGGATAAATCGGTGGTAAATGCGGACATAAACTAATCTCCCTAGATCCACCTGGATCTAGAACAAAACAAGACATGGCATGACGCTTTCCCTAATTTATTACCATTGAATTTACTACCAAAGAAGGAATGGATGACATACCTTTAGATATCGCTTCCTTATATCTCTGTTTTCCCTGCTTCACTCCAGTGCTCTTGTGAGATTAAATCTGTAATGACACAAACCAACCAAAGTGAAAGCAATAATTGTAGATTCAATGGAACCCTAAACATGTGATCAAGGAGTCATGTAATAAAATGCTAATGATTTTGTGGGAAAGAAACATGTCACTGCATCATATTAAGTAAAAGTGGAACATACATCCAAATTTCCTTGATGTCGCAAGTTCCCTTTCAGTGGTCCTTTGTTCCAGCACACACATACACTTGCTCCAAATT
Source organism: Picea mariana (assembly GCA_032191745.1). Classification (NCBI taxonomy): domain Eukaryota; kingdom Viridiplantae; phylum Streptophyta; class Pinopsida; order Pinales; family Pinaceae; genus Picea; species Picea mariana. The sequence goes on along the minus strand of JASDQU010374006.1, from coordinate 10,408 downwards.
TGTATGAGGATGATCCACAAAGCTTGATGGACAAATGAAGGCCCCAAGCATCAATTGTATAAGGATTCTTCACACAGTCTTCAGCCTATTATTTCAATAATTCTTTGTTCAATCTTGTTTAACCTTTTCCGTGAGAAATCCATCATTATATAGGAGAAGATGAAGTGGTTACTAGGATGAGGATGATCCCACAAAATCAGAGAAGCCAGTAAGATCACAACCATACAAATGCCACCTCATATTCTAGAAGACTCTCCTTCTAGAAACTTCGTGAAACCTCTTCCTTTTCTTAGCTTCAAAACGCCGTCTCACCCTGCCTACATAGCAGCATGCGGAAATCCCGCGAGCCAGGCATAGAGCAGCCTACAGAAATCTAGGATTTTCGCACTGTGTGCCACTGTTAGCCTGTGGCGCCATTCTAAAAATGTGCTTTGTAGGGGAAGAACTTAGCCAATTTCCTCATGTAAAAGATTGTTTTGAAAGCTTGGACACATGCCTGTAGGGTCATCATCAGAGTGACCAAAATAATGTGTAACAACCCTCTTCTAGGGGACTTGAGATTTTCTACAACACTAAGAAATATGCTTGATTGATTCTAGTGCATTGTAGAAGGTTAAAGGGTGAGTGGGAAGATCCAAATGGATTCCCTAAGGCCGACCCATCATAAACCAAGTACCATGCAAAACATGCATTTTTGGTTGGAAGGGGCCTTTCCAGATACCAAGATTCTATAGCAAGTCAAAAACTTACTTAAGCCTCTAGGATTTATTCAACCTAGTGTAGTTTTGTGGAGTACCCCTTAGCCACTAGTAAGAATCAACTAGTTTATACCTTTGGAAAGTTTGGAGTGTTTTGAATTCCAGTCTAGGTGAAAATGGTTTTAATTATATAGTGTAACAACTAAGTACTTATATATATTACATACTAACTATGTAATATATAGTTAACAACTAAGTTCCACTCATTTGATTCTCCTCTTGCCAATGTCAACATCCCTGATGCATCACATCAACCACGATGGCCACAACTGTAGTTTGTTCCTATGCCCTCTCTTTCACAAGAACATAATTTTCATTTCTTCACATTGCCAGCATAGTTATGCAAACGAAAAATCTTATAAATCCACTACTTGGCAAGCCAACGGTGTTGGAGAAACATTTTGAATTTGTCTTTGCATGATACTCTCTAGTATTCATTTCATTGATGGAATTTTCTATTTTTTCCATTTGGAGTTGTTCTCATGGTCTTCTACCTCCTTCTCAGTCTTCTAACTAGCTCATGGGATCCCACATTCTCAACAAGGATGACTCACAATGATAGAAATCACATGTGCATTGCAGAAGAAAACAATGGATTCCAAGAATTATAGCACAGTGACAATATATATCATCATCACATGACTACTTCGACACAGCCCTCAACTTATCAACTCATCTATTTATACTTGTAGGTTTCTTGAGTGCATCATCAATCTTGAATAAAACAAGGTTCATTGACTCATATTTGATCACCCTAAAATAAGGTTGATTGGGTTAGATTTGATCACTGAGGGCAATCTTAGTTTGTCACCAAGCAACCCTTATTCCAACATCCTTATGTTGGGTTTACACATTCCAATTTCCCTCCTTAAACATAACTTGGAGAGTTGCAAGTGGCATTATCTTAAAACCCCCCTTAATGGCAATGACCTAAAGCACAATAAGAGACAAAAAATTTACAAACTTTGTCTCAGTTAATGTCTTTTTGAAGATAACAACAATTTGATCATTTGTCCTACAATAGACAAGAGACATCACCTTCTTTTGCACCAACAACATGAGTTAGTGTGCATTAATCTTAATTCTATAACTTGGATGCTAAGGAATAAATGGAGAAAACCTAAGTCAAATGGACCCTTCAACATAACTTTCAAACCAAGAACTGAATCACAACCATTCCCAATGAGAATCAAGTCATCCACATATAGAACAATCAAGCCGATTTCACCACTCTCATATTACACATAAATATTGTGATCTTATTCATAACGCTTGAAACTATTACAAAAAAGAACTTATCAGTGTTCTCATACCATGCCCAAGGCACATGTTCAAGCTACACAACGATTTCTTCGATCTACACACAAAATTTCTGTCATGTGTGAATCTCAATGGCTACTCTATATAGATCTCCTCATGAGGTTCCCCATGTAAGAATGCACTATTCACATCCATCTGATGTACCTCCCAACCAAGATGTGTGGCAAGAGAAAGAACAAGTCGAACTGAATTCATCTTAACCATAAGAGAGAAAGTCTTTGTGTAGTCAATACCTTCTTGTTGAGAAAAACCCTTTGCTACCAACTAAGCCTTATGCCTCTTGAGTCTCAACTAAACCATCCAAAGTAAAGTTGGTCTTACAGACCCATTTGCACTTCACACATTCTTCCTCTTTGGACAAGGAACCAATTCTTATGTATTATTTTTCAACAAAGAGGTATATTCTTCAATGGTGTTGGTCTCCCATTCTAGCTTATTGTGCACATCTACATATGTGTGAGGGTCACATGTCTTCAAAACACACATCATGAGTGCAACATTGACATGTTGTTTATGGCTAGAAGTTGTCCTTGAATCGGTCACATCACCCACATCAATGCTAGCAACCTCAATGGTGTTTGTTACACACTTGTGATAGCGAATATCCCTTGGAGGAGATGTTTCTACAACATGTTGAATATGAGTAGACTCATCCATATTGTCAAAAATATCAAATTCATCATTAGAATTCAGACCAGAAGTTGGTGTTGAAAGTGTGAAGTCAGAGTTGGTTTTAGAGTCTCCAATATCTTTCTTGAATAACACTTTGGAACATCAAAAGAAGAAGATGGCGAGTAGCTCATGAAATATTCTCATCAGAGATAACATCTCGTCCATTGATCACCCCTTTCTTAGTTGGATCAAATAATCGATAGGGTATGGATGACTCTTGGTACCTAACTTCTTCTTCTTGTCATTTGGAATATGAGCCCAAGCTACACATCCAAAGGTTCTAAGATGTGCAATTGTCGATTTCCTTCCACTTGATTTCTCAAGAGTAGTTACATCCCACAATGCTATGGTCGAAACCCTATTTAGAATGTAATTTGAGCAAGCAACAACTTCTACTCAAAACTTGGGAAACATTCCTTTTGCTTGACGTACACATATATCCACCTCAATCAATGTCTTATTTTTTGGTAAGAGACACCATTATATGGAGGAGTCTATGGCATCATTCATTTCCTATGGGATACGTATCCCACATATTCTCCTCCATTATCAAACCTCAAACACTTCACAGGTCGATTATATTACTTTTTCAGTCAATGCCCTAAACTCCAAGAATTTCTCAAAAACCATATCCTTGTTCTTCAAGAAAAACACCAAAGTAAACCTATAAAATCATTGTGTTGGTTGGATGGGTTGTTCAACCGATCTGGTTAATTGAATGACCCAACTACTCAAACTGGTGATTGCTAATGAAGGTAAGAACATATCTTGTACCAACTAGGGAAGGATGATTCATCATACAAAGGTCACTATGCACAATCTCTAATTGTGAATTTTCCCTCCATGACTTGCCTTTCTCAAAGGTTTTCTTGGTGATTTCCAATGAAGGTAAGAACATGCCTTGTACCAGCTAGGGAAGGGTGATTCATCATACAAATGTCACTATGCACAATCTTCAACCGTAACTTTTCCATCCATGACATGCCTCTCTCAAAATTTTCTTGGTGATGTTTACAAAGAACACATCCCTCACATACATCTTTATGAAGATACTCTAGATAGGTCTTGGACCATATTAAACTGTATCAACAATTGCATACTTCTAAAGTTATGATGCCCTAGTCTCTCATGCCAAAGTTTTCTTCTATCATTTGTTTTGACCACAAGTGCAAATGGTCTTTTTTTCATTGAACCCTTAAAGTGACATAGCTTCTACGAATTGTCCTTGGGGTCAAGAATACCCTCCACAATACCAACAAAATGATTTTTAATGTCTTTCACAACAAACTTGCCAAGCTAAAATGCAACCTTTCTACCAATTCAGATGAGTTGTGGTACATACAACAGGTTCGTACTAAGGTGTGGTACATCGTAAACATCAATAATCACGCCATTCTTACAACCAACCCTACCACTATCAAATATATAAGTGCATAGTCATCTGCAAAAATAATTATCTTCTTTGGTCTTCTTATGGAGGAAAATAAAAAATGCATCCTTGGCCATGTGGTGTGAATAGTGAGATTCCATTATCCATTCCTTTTGAGAAGTATAAGTATTTAATGATTAATAACAACACCATCAAATT
>JASDQU010374005.1:173123-184857 GCA_032191745.1 Picea mariana | reverse complement strand
GAAAGCATTTCGAGTCAGTAGTCAGTAGAAAATTGAAGCCCGAAATGAAGGCCCTAAGTTTATGCTGAGTTTAGTCATAGCTATGTCAATGGGGTCTAGAAATGAGTCTGTTTCGTCTTTTTAGAGTCTTTAAGTCAAAATAAAACCCAATGGTTAGACACCTGGTCTGTTGTTCTTTGCCACCTCACTAGGAGGATAACATCTCCATTGGAGCCAGTTGTTAGCACCGTGATTTTTGCAGTTAGAGTTAGTCCTAGATGAGTCATAGTTCGTGTGTCAAAACGTGTAAGGTAAATGATTGAATAAAGAATGGTTCGCAAATCAACAAGTGGCAGGTTTGGCCATTAAAGTCGAGAAAGGGCATAATGATTAGTCATGTGCAATTTGTAAATGTCTCTTTCCCTAAATATCGAGTCATGTCAAAAAAGGGAATTTACGTGCCAAAAATCGAGTCAAGTGGTTGGGTTAAAGGTCACGACGAACGATATCATAAACATCATTACCTAATCATGAAGTCAGAAAGGTGAAAAATCACAACACTCCTATCATTTGTACTTTGCACACTTCAAAGTGTACCCATCAGACGAGTTTGTTGCACAAATCTTCAACCTGCTTTCAAACTTCTCATCGCCATGGATTTATCGTGCTCTTCCATGACTTCTTTCCTTATCCGTTCAAGTATAAATACTGATCACCCTACATGCCTCTCCTTTACTTTCATAATTTGTGCATTGTCCATGGTTTTTTCTGTAAGCTCTGGTGCCCTTCACTGTGTAAAAGATGTCTTCCATTGGTCGTATTGTAAGTTTGTTGATTCGATTTTGCCGCGTCTCCTCCATTGGTTTCAGTGATTTCTTAAAGTCTTTTGGAGCTCGCTGCAAACTAGTGTTTTGGACAAATTATTTATTCTCGCAGTCAGTTTTTTTCCTTTGGAATTTCTTCCTGTCGTGTCAACTTTCTCACTGCGCTGAAATTTCCTGTCTCGCGCCAATTCTCCTAGTACTTTTCTACTGCACCCAGTTTTTCCACTGCGCTGGAATTTTCCGTTGCAATTCCCTACCGTGACAAGTCTCCCATTGTTGTTTGTCACCGCACTGAAATTTTCTGTCGCGCCTTACTGGCGTGCCATGAACTTCTGTGGCTGTTTTTTGTTTGTTGTGAAAAGATTCTGTTAATGCCTTTCTTTCAGTCTCTGCGAAGTTTGCCATTCTTATTTGCCGTGCATAGAGGGTGTTACAGTTCATTGTCACGCACGTGAGATAAATATATACTAGCATCATGGCAGTGTCCCAAAGCATAAGAAAGAAGGCGAGAAGTAGCAGCGCTGTGAGGTCTGAGCCTCAGGACCTTGAGTTAAGAAATGAAGACCCGACAATCAGGGCATCTTTTGAACAAGCCGGATGTATGCACTTCCGCAAAAATAGCAAAGGATATAATGCAAAGCTAGCTGAGCAGTTCGCCCTCAATTTTACTGGGGTTAGTGCGACAATTGCGGAATCACTTTCCGAGTGACGGAGGAAACTTTGTAACTGCGACGGAGATCCTTCCGCGCAGAGAAAAATGGTTTAAAGGCATGCCTTTAGACATTTTGTGTATAAGGACTTCATCAAGCCCGAATGTCTCAATCGGAAAATTACAGCCGACATTCCAAGCCAGTACCTCTTGGAGCCTTTCTAGAAACTTCTAAAGGTAACCAGAAGACATTTCACCTGTGAAGGAAGGTTCGACAGGGTGTACCCGTATCACATCAGATGACTGATGCATTTCATAGGGAAAACCCCCTTGAATCTACCTTTCTTCTTGTATCGAAGCTTGGGAAAGATGGCGAACAACGTCCAGGCCAAGGCTGATCAGCCAGGGAACAATTTATCCCATTTGTCATTAATCAAGGTGTTAGTGGTTGAAGAATTGAGACATTTGAACAAGGATTGAGATTCATTTCTAATTTCGGCTAACATCCCCAGAGACCCCAAAGGAGACATTCCTCTATCTGCAAGGGAAACAACATTCCATAGTGCAGGGGCGAGAAAGGGAGATGTTACGGAAAAAAGAAAGGGAAAATAAATAGAAGACTCGTCGTCCCGTCAACCAACATCCTAGAAAAGAGGCAGGCCAAGGTTGACTAATAAGACTGAGGAGATCTAAGCTCCTAGTAAACCGCACATCAAGTCTGCTGCCAAGAGATTTCCCATGCACATTGTTCAGCTAGAGCCCGTTGGAGGTGCAAGCAAGGGAATTGATGAAAGGCAGGGGAATTCAAGTGAAGAAAATGTGAATGTTCAGGAGTTGTCGCAGCAGCTAAAGCAAGTGCAACACACTATTGCCGAACTTTATCAAGAAAACAGAGAGTTAAGAAGACAATTGGCAGAAAGGACTATGGAAACGCCAACGTCGCAGAGTCGAGCAGAGAATTTAAATTGGCTAAAAAAGAAGCTTAGAGAGGTGCAAGATGTAATTATTTAGCTTCGGGAGGAACAAAGTCTGTTAGAAGAAAGAATCACAGATCATTTCAAGGAATGCAGACCATCCATCGATAATGCCTGCGCATCTCTCGCCAATGCTCAATCGAAACTACAAGGAAACGCGGTTTTGTGGAGACATGTGAAGAGTTTGAGCAAACAAAACTGGTCTTTAAGAAAAACACTCAGAGTTTTAAGGTTACAAGTGACACAAGAGGCATGAGTAAGACAACCCCATTTTTGTCTTTTTAGATCATGGCACATAATCTTTCTCCGTACATATCTTGTTTTCTTACATTAACAAGAAGTCTGACGTGGTACCTGCACAATGAATATTCGTCGTGCAGATGTTGTAAACTTACCTACTGAGAAGGGCAGGTATAAATGAAACACATGTCAGTTTTGAGAGAGATGCATGGTCCCCCAACAGTTGTTGTCACCTGGAGTTGCACGAGTGACCACAAGCGGTCATCCGCCACAACAACTCGCCACGTGCACGCTACAACCAGTGATCGCGCAGCAAGAACTAGAGTCTGTTATACAAAGGTGACAGAGTTTCCAACAATACGCTCGATTACTCGGGCACCCCTTGAAAGAAAACATCGATTTATCACAACCTGATGGTCAAATCCTACTCATGACCAAATGATTGAAACAAATGTGTTGGTTATGTTATGATTGGGCGCAGTCGGGTTTCTATTTTTGGTAAACTCTGTTGAAAATGTTGTCTGGGGGGAAAGTAACCGAATTCGAGATTCTAAGGGAAAGTAGTTCGAGACATAACATCCCAAGAGAGCATTAGTTTTCTATATATTGTATCTTTTTTATGTAAGTTGGGTTGGCAAAGTAGTGTAGACAAAGGACTCTTGAATGTAATTTTTTGAATCTGATGGGAATATAATGTAGAGGTCTTGAAGCTTTGACGAAAAGATTATAATGGTGGTGGTTTGATGTATTGTGATCCTATTTTCGTATGTACTTCTTGTTTCGTGCAAATTCATGTCTGTTTCATTTGTTTAAATTGGAAATATTTAAGGGGTTTAATATTCATCGCGTGGTGCTTTAGACTTAACCATTTAAACTCTGCGTTTTTCTTCTAAGTAAGTTGGAATTCATCTTTAATGGTGCTCTAATTTGATTCATGTTTTTCCTTTCTTCCGCCATACACAATGATATTGAAACTGGAGGACCATTTCCTATTCAACGTTTATCCTCTCAAAGCTTCCCTTACCAGTCATTGATTTCTCTCATTTTCAGGGGGTTGACTCCATAGCCCAAAGTACTATATTTCCTTGCCAGCGAAACCAGAAAAAACTTTCTCAAGCATATAAATCTAGCTGTCAATCCAAAGTTATTATCTATCAGAGACTAGATCTTAGAGAGAGCCCTCTCTAGATTGGAAAGGCTAGTTTCCAGTCTTAAAGTTGGTTTGTAGGTTACCTTGGTAGGTCGTTACTCTTCAGCCCAACAATTTACCAAGTGCTAACACCCCTCATGCTCCTCCATCAACTGACTCTCCTCTATCAAACCACCAACATCCTCTAGCGATGTAGTTGAAGTATATGTTGATATTACGGTAGTTGCGGGAGGTATTAACCTCCACGTGTAACCTTTGACTAGAATGGAATATTCTAGAAGCAAGGAAAACCCTAAACAGATGTGTGAAAACCCTAGAAGACAAGTCGGCCTAGCAGAGTAAATAATATTAGAATATTATCTTCCAGAAAGACAAGTCGGCTCCACAAGAAAAAGATAAACATTAAATATAATTACTAGAAAGTCAGGTCGGCCCAACCAGAAAAGTCACTGGACAGATTAATATAAATAGAGGACGTTTTAGCTCATTTGTACACCCAGTCAAAGCGCAAGTCTTGTGGAGAGTTGCAGTTGTAGCTGAAACTACAACTGCAAGGATGAATAAGGGCGTATGGTCATCTCTTGGTCTTGGTTTCTCTCTAGCACTATCAAGTGATATTCTTAGTGATATTMTTGGTGATRCTCTTGGTGATATTCTAGCTAAGTATGGYRCAAGTTTGAGAGAGTAGTGCAGCTGCAACTACTACAGTTGTGTATGGTACTTGTTATGTGGATATGGAGACTCTCTCTCTTGTGTGCTACCCTTGGAGAAGGAGCACTCTACTTGTCTTGAGTTGTTGTTGTAGTTAGCAAATAGGGTTTATTTGTTGGTTCTGGAGTAGGCTTGCCAGAATTATTCTAAGTAAAGGTTAGTGTGATCGGGGGTGGCATATGTGAATTTCTATGGTTGGGTGACAATGATGTGACATTGCCTAYGGTTAATCGAGCATACCAAAATTTTAACATCATTTAAGAGTTGGTTTCTTTCRTAATGGTCTAACTACTGGAAGGATGATCCTCAGTTTCCCTTATTGTCAAATTCATTGAGCACTTACTAAACTCACTAAGAATGTCACCTAAATASGGTGCATCTCTTCCCCAAATCAAATCTGCAAATTTATGAAGTTGAGAAATTAAGGTTTCCTCATAAAACCCTAGGTTTGCAATGCCAGTTGCATTTACAGTGCCAGTTCCTTCGTGCCAGTTGCTTCATGCCAATTACAACACCAATTGCAGTGTCAGTTGTAGCACCAATTGCAGTGCCAGTCGCAACACCAATTGCAGTGTCAGTTGCAACAATAGTTGCAGTGCTAGTTGCAACACCAATTACAGTTCCAGTTGTAGCACCAGTTACAGTACCAGTTGCAGTGAAAGTTGATGTAAAGTGTTGGGACTAATTTTTGGTTGTCCTAGTGCGCCTTACCCCAACACATCTCTAGCTACCTTTAGATTACAGGTTGGAGCACCTTTTAAGTTTTAAGGTTCGCCATTGCTTGTCGTTCTTGCCGGATGATGCCACTACTTGTCGATGCTCCTGAAGGTATGTACTTATACATATTTTAATTGTATCATTGTTTTGAGTGTGATTGCAGGAGAAGGGATCTCTTACAATCATAGCTCCAGAGGGATCTTAGACCCAACACATTTAGAGGAACAACACACTTTGGGTTTCATTGTTTTCGTATGCCTCTCATTGTTATGGAATTATTGTAATCTTATGAACATCTTGTTGTATTTTGATCTATTGAAATTATAGTAACCTATGTTCAAAGTTAAAGTTATAAGTCGACTCTAGTCAAAGTATTAGATTGACTAAGGTTGAGATTTTAGAGTTTATTTGCATTATATTCTCTAACTTARATTTTTGTCAAGAAAGTGTATTGTCTTAAGTATAGGGGATGGGTTGAAGAGAATACTTGTCATCGTGAGTGAAGGAGACTCGGAAGAAAATCAACAACACTCCTTCTTGAAGATAAGACTCCAGGTTCCAGGTTTGATTGATTRAATTAATAAGTTTCCAATTTGCACATATCAAGTTTGATAATTGTTACAATACTAGTTGTGACAACAATCCTTCAAAGGTTCTATTACTGCTATTTAAAATGAATACTTGGTAGCATGTGAGTACTATTGATATAAATTCTTATTGTACTCGGTCGCAAGATGAACTAACATCTCCTCTAGGAGATGCTTCTTGTTTTTCTTCGAGGCAGGTCACCTTGGTAATAATATAATGATTACCATGAGATTTCCTTTTTATTCTTGTTGACATAAATATGTTCTTATGAAAATGTTATTATACTTTTTGTTCTTGTTTCCTTGTTCCGAGCAGGTTACCATGGAGGAATCATTGATCACAACACTAGAAGAGTGTTATTCCTATTTCTTATTATTGTATTTTTATTTTGGTTCTTGTTCCAGGTAGGTCACAAGCAATAACTCTGAGAATGAGCTGTTGTGATTATTATTCTCGTTCTTGTCTTTATTATTATAAGAGTATTATTCTCGTCTATTGTTTTTCCCTTTGTTTTCCTTGTTCTGTGTAGGTCACATGTGATAACTCTGAGGGTAGATATAGTGACAGTTGCAGGAGACAACATATTAGATGGTCTCTAGTTTGAGACATGGAGCATAATATCCAGATAAGAAGTTGTATACATGACTGTATACACCCATGTTCCAAAGAAGAAGAAGACGAAGAAGGATACTTTTGCGAGATACATAGTATCTCATATGGAGATTGATTGTAAGGAGCAGAAGGCTCCAAATATGACCGAACAAATCCCTCTAGTGCAGTTGATCACTCTTCTGATCATCGAGAAGAGTTAGTAGAGCCAGAAGGGACTACCCAAAATAGTTGTAGTAACTAAGAAGAGACCAGTGTGGTCCCATGAAACTTTGCAGGATGCAACATTGATGACCCATATCATGAGGAGCATATGGCTTCAAATATTATACAGACTTAGAGGGATTAAAACTTCAGAGGGAGAATGGAAACTCAGAGACTTTCATATTCATATGGAAGACAGAGACGTCTTCTGGTACTGACAGATAGATGCCATGGGTTGAGAAGGCTATATTGAAGCTTCAGAGGCTTCAAGGAGATATGAGATCTTATGGGAAGATTCTCTTGCTTTAGTAGATGTCGACCTAGATTAGTACTATTGGTATAAATGCTTATTGTACTTGGTTGCAAGATGAACTAACATATCATCTAGGAGATGCTTCTTGTTTTGCTTCCAAGTAGGTCACCTTGGTAATAATATAATGATTACCATGAGATTTCATTTTTGTTCTTGTTGACATAGATATGTTCTTATGAAAATGCTATTATACTTTTTGTTCTTGTTTTCTTCTTTAGGACAGGTTACCATGGAGGAATGATTGATCACAACACTAGAAGAGTATTGTTCATATTTCTTATTATTGTATTTTTATTTTGGTTCTTGTTCCAGGCAGGTCGCAAGCAATAGCTCTGAGAAGGAGCTACTGTGATTATTGTTCTCCTTCTTGTCTTTATTATTATAAGAGTAGTATTATTGTCTATTGTTTTTCCATTTGTTGTCCTTGTTCTAGGCAGGTCACAAGTGATAAMTCTAAGGGAAGTTATAGTGACAGTTGCATGAGACAACATATTAGATGGTCTCTAGTTTGAGACATGGAKAAGACTATCAAAATAAGAAGTTGTATACACGACCATATACACCCATGTACCAAAGAAGAAGAAGCCAAAGAAGGGTACTTTTKTGAGATACATAGTATCTCATATGAAGATTGACTATAAGGAGCAAGAGGATCCAAAGATGACMGAACAAATCCCTCTAGTGCAGTTGATCACTCTTCACATCATCAGGAAGAGTTAGTAGAGCCAGAAGGGCCTACCCAAAATTGTTGCAGTAACCAAGAAGAGACCAGCATGGTCCCATGAAAMTTTGTAGGATGCAACATTGATGAGCCATATCATGAGGAGTAGATGACTCYAAAGATTATATAGACTCARAGGGATTCAAGCTTTAGTGGGAGAATGGAGACTCAGAGACTTTTAGATTCATATGGAAGAGAGAGACGTCTTTTGAAACTGACAGACATATGTCATGGGTTGAGAAGGCTAGATCGAAGCTTCAGAGGCTTCGAGGAGATATAAGATCTTATGGGAAGATTCCCTTGCTTTAGTAGACTTTTCTACAGTGACAGAGGAGGAAGATAGTCAGAAGGAATGGGATATATTTATTTTYCTTGGTTCTRAGACAAGAAGGGAAGTCGATGGTGACTTCCAAGTTGATCTACAAGATCAAGCATGTTGCAGATAAATAGCTTGGAGATGTGAAAATCTTGTTTTGTGCCCAGAGGATTATCCCAGCAAGAGAGAGAAGACTATGATGAGACACTTGCTCTGGTATATTTCTACAGATGAATAGGTAGAAGATATGTTGACCAAGCCTCTTTTAGAGACAAGCTTGGAGTGGTCCAAATGTGTTTTCTCCAGTAGTGAGAATTGATGTATTCCCAAGTAGTGGGAAGTGATGTGATCCCCAGTAGTGGGAGCTACCCCAGCGTAGGTTGGTATGCTACTCCAACACAGGATGGTATGTTACCCCAGTGCAGGTTGGTATGCTACTCTAACGCAGGCTAGTATGCTACCCCAATGCAGGTTGGTATGTTACTCCAATGCAATTTGGTATGTTACCCCAGCGCAGGATGGTATGCAACTCCAACGCAGGTTTGTATGTTACCTCAATGCAGGTTGGTATGCTACTCCAACATAGGTTGGTATGTTACCCTAGCACAAGTTGGTACTCCAACGCAGGCCGGTACACTACTCCAGTGAAAGTGCATAACTTCTTATGATGTATGGATTCGTGAAATTAAACAAGACAATGGTCGAGGTGTGCAGAAGCACAGAAGTAGTGATGTTGATCGTGCCAAGAGGAATACCTTCCTTGTTAAGAGGGAGTGTTGAATTTTTGAGTCAGACTCTGTGTGAACTGACGAATTACTAGTTATGTATGAACTAGATGTCGACCTGTAGTGTCGAAAATGATTCTCAGTTAGAGTGTCTATCAATAGCATTGGAGGTTACAAGTTGGAGGCCCGACCAGTAGCGTTGGAGGTGTTTGCCTGCTAGATGGCTAATGTGCGGCTATGATGGTGATACTTGATCTATTTGATCATATGATAGCCTGTGTGGCTATGGTGATGCTACTTGTAGACTGGTTTGCAAGACCATGTGAGTCTTTCCCGTGCCATGTGAGATGGATGGATGTGTTTGAGACCACTAGTTGAAGAACATCTTAGTTAATACCTCCCTAGCTAAGAGGGGGTGTTGATGTTTTGGTAGTTGCATTAGGTATTAACCTCCACATGTAACCTATGACTTAGAAGAGAATATTCCAGAAGCAAGTGAACCATTAAACATATGTGTGGAAACCCTAGAAGACAAGTTAGCCTAGTAGAATAATAATATCAGAATATTGTCTTCCAGAAATACAAGTGAGCTTCATAGGAAAAAGATAAACAAAAAATATAATTACTAGAATGTCAGGTTGACTCAGCCAAAAAARTCACTRGATAGATTAATATAAATAGAGRACATTTTAGSTCATTTGTACACCCAATTAGTGCACAAGTTTTTTGGATAGTTGTAATTGCAACTGTAAGGGGGAATAAGGGCACGTTTTTTGGATATCYCTTGGTCTTGGTCTCTCTCTTGRTGATATTCTTGTTAATTATGGTGCAAGTTTGAGAGAGACAGAGAGTAGTGCAGTTGCAGCTACTACAATTGTGTATGSTACTTGTTCTGTGGATATGGAGGCTCTCTCTTTTGTGTGCTACCCTTGGAGAAGGAACACTCTACTTGTCTTGAGTTGTTGCTGCAGTTAGCAACTAGGGTTTATCTGTTGGTTCTAGAGTAGGCTTGTTGGAATTATTTAAAGTAAAGGTTAGTGAGATCGAGGGTGGCATATGTGAATGCCTATGGTTGGGTGAGAATGATGTGACATTGTTTATGGTTAAACAAGCATACCAAAATTTCACAGTATCAGAGCACTTTCCTTAGCAGGAATTGTGGGTTAATTTTTTTTTTCCAGGGTAGAGACGTGTTCCAGCATCCTTAAACTACAATGACCTTTTGTTCAACAAATAAATCCACGGTCGAGGAAGCATACATGCAGGAAATACAAGAGTTTTTTAAGCTCACATTGTTGGACACCCTTGTAACGCCTATCAGTAACCCTTCGAGTGGTAGCGCATCAGACAAAACTTGTATACAAACTTGATCTTCCAAGTACCTCTGGTACATTAGGAGCCCCCCTAGGTATCTTGAAACCATCCATATATCAATCGATCGACCGCCTAATTGCTATAGTTCCACCGAGGACAAAATTCGGGAAGATACTCTCTAGTACTTGGGTAATTGGGTAGTACGACTAAGGATACATTATAGCCTCCTTAGTTGATTCCCTAAGATATTTGGTTGAGTACTATTGTTCGACCCCACACATATATCGGAGAGATATAGCACAGGGAAAACCCTTGTTTGTACGAACCCTGAAAACCCTAACCCTTGGGATGAAAACATAACAAAAAAGTAACATACAATATCTATTTTCATGCAACCTTGCCTCATGCATTCTGGTTGTGAAATTACTACACATTTTTTCCTATTAAGTATTTGGGCATTTTGACACTACAATATTATTCAGATCGGGGTATAACTCTGCAAGAGTAAATAATAAAAAATTGGGGCCTACCCGCACCCTTATTTGAGACCTATCCCATTGGATTCCTATTTTCTTCTTAATCGTCATGATTTCTATCATTTTTCAATCTTTTTTCCTTGTGGTCCTGACCCCGCTTTCTAGCACCCTTATTTGGGACCTATCCCATTGGATTCCCCTTTTCACCCTGATTGTCATGATACCCTTCACCCATAACCCATTTTCTATGTGGACCCACCCGTCCCCTTCCTATGTACCCCTTTCACCATGGCTCACACCCACGACCAAGACCTTGAATCACACTTTAATGCTTTGTCATCTAATCTCTCCACGACCCGAAAGGAATTACGGCAAATCAATGCCAATATTTCCATCGTCAATTCATCCATGCATTCCACCATAGACCCCAAAATGGAAGACCTGAAATATGACATGACAAAGAACCTCTCTACTCACATGGAATGCCAGCTTGAATCCTTTGTTGTCCAACTCTTCGCCAAATTGAATATTCCTGGAGGCCTTCCCTCATTTGACCAACCTTTACACCTTGAAGCTGATACTTCCTCTAAATCCCAGAATTTTCAATCCAATCACTTTTAGCGTGACCTACGTCTTCCTAGAGTGGATGTGAGAAAATTTGATGGCTTAGATCCCATGGACCGGGTCACCCAAATGGAACACTACTTATGTTTGCATGACATTACCGATGAGTTGGCCAAACATTGTTATGGTGTTCTCCATTTGGATCATGAATGTTGGCAATGGTGGCAATGGCATAAAAATGCACGCCAAGGGTATGTGGCTTGGACAGAGTTTGTTGTAGAGATTTATGACTTCTTTGACACCGACACCCATCATTTAGGTCATTTGACCAAGTTGAAACAATATGGCCAAGTGGAAGAGTTTATAGCCGCCTTTGAGCAATTGGATTTCATAATGGATGGTATGACATATGCTTTTTTCAGGGAATGCTTTATTGGTGGCCTCAAGGATGAAATACGTTCCCATGTCCTCATGGCTTACCCCCGGACTTGGTTGGAAGCTACTAAATGGGCCAAGGAAGCACAACTAGTAGTCTCATCCCAAACCAGAAAAATGTTGGGCCCACGATATGGTTTACTTAATGATGATAATTAGATCCTTTTTGGCCAAATGTGTATGCATTTTCCTATTTTGAAGAGTTTTGAAGAGTTTTTGGGTTAA
>JASDQU010374005.1:117120-130910 GCA_032191745.1 Picea mariana | reverse complement strand
AAAACCTTTCTTCACATTCCGATATCCAAATGAAATTAACCCCCTTCCTCTGGAGGGCAGTGATTGGACAACCAATCTTGGAAAACCCTTTTATAAACCTCCTATAGTATCCTTCTAAACCCATAAAGGATCTAATATCTGAAACATCCTTTGGGGTAGGCCATTCCATGATGGATCTGATCTTGTCAGGGTCTACTGCTACCCCTTCTTCAGAGATGACATGGCCCAAGTAATGTATTTGCTTCTGGAAAAAGGCACACTTGCTAAATTTGGCGTAGAGTTGATGCTCTCTTAGCACTTGAAGTACAAGTCCAAGATGTTCCTCATGTTCCTCTATATTCTTGGAGTAGATTAAGATATCATCAATAAAAACCAATACAAAATTGTCTAGGAATTTTCCGAGTATATTGTTCATCAAGCACATAAAGGTGGCGGGGGCATTGGTTAATCCAAATGGTACTACCACAAGTTCGTAGTGACCATATCTTGTCCTGAAGGCGGTTTTGTAGATGTCTTCATCCTTGATTCGAACTTGATGGTATCCAAATCTCAAGTCAATCTTTGAGAAAATGGTAGCACCCCCTAATTGATCGAACAAGTCATCGGTTCTGGGTAAGGGGTATTTTTTCTTTATGGTTACCTTATTGAGCTACCTATAATCTATGCACAGTGGAAATGTACCATCTTTCTTCTTCACAAACATGACTAGTGCTCCCCATGGAGACACGCTAGGCCGGATGTAGCGTTTGTCCATCATTTCCTTTAGCTGTAGTTTGAGTTCAACTAGCTCAGGTGTACTCATCTTATAGGGGGTCCTAGATACTGGTACCACTCCAGGTGCAAGTTCTACTGAGAAGTCAATGTCCCTTCTCGGAGGTTGACCCGATGCCTCTTCTGGAAACACATCTCTATACTCTCTTAGTATGGGGTGGTCTTCTAGGCTTGGTCTGTCATCCTCAACAGATTCCAACACCTATTTTGCATATAGAGGACACCCCTTTCTCCAATAATTTTTGATTTGAAGGGATGATATTCGTCTCACTGAGACATGCTTATGAATCCCTTGGAGGGTTATCTTCCTTCCTTCTTCATTTACACATTCTAAGGTTTTGTGGTAACAATCCAACTTAGTTTTATATGCAACTAGCCTGTCCATACCAATCAACAGGTCATACGATCCTAGAGGAAGTATGTTAAGGTTAGCTTGGGTGGGCAATCCATCCACAGTGAATTGGCAAGCTGGTACGACCTCCACTATTTTTCTTTTGGTGCCAGTGGCTAACTGTACCAACCATGGCTTGGCATATTTATGTGGCTGTAATTTACACTTATCAACAACTTGAGGGGCCACATAACTCAAATTTGAACCAGGGTCAATTAAAATAAATACTAGATGGTTGGCGATCATACCTGCCATCTCCACCACTGAAGCTTGGTGGCCGACTTGTTTGTTATCCACGACTGCATAAATTCGTGGCATACTCTTGGCGACGTCATTGATGGTGGTGGCTTCTTGAACGTTGTAAATTATCCTACTATTCTATTGTCTGTGCGGACAATCCCTCGGTAGATATTCTTCTCCACAACCCCAACATTTCAAGGGTTCTTTCTTTGGGTTATCCGTCTTTCCTGGGGTTGATCCAAAAGGCTTATTTCCACTCTGGGATGGGAAATTCTACTTGCATACACTTCGGGCAGAGAAGCTCATCCTTGAATCCTTCTTATAGTTTTTAAATCTTGGGGGTTTAAACCCCTTTTTCTGGAACCCCGAACTATTATTTTGCTTCCAGCCTTTGTGAGGTTTTGTTTGAATCCCAAGTTGTTCATAACAATATATTTCCTTTCAGATAGTGTCTTCTAGGGTCTTTGGCTCGTCAAAATCAATTATGTTCTGACAGTCCTTAGGTAGCCCACTGATAAATCATTGCACCTTTTCCTTTTCCACTTTTATGTAGGGTACGTACCTCAACAACTCAAGGAATCTGCTGACATATTCCTCTATGGTGATTTTCCCTAGCTTGAGTTCATAGAACTCTTTAGTCTTCTCGTCGAAATATTTTTCTGACAGATACTTCTTCTTGAAGTATTTCTCAAACTGTTCCCAAGATAGGTCCTCTTCATGAATCCCTTTCACATTCTTAAGGTTTTCCCACCAAATGGAGGCCTTTCCATTCAGGTTGAAAGTGGCTACTCGGGCCTTCAAGTTTTCGGAGAAGTCATGGACTCTTAAATACTTTTTTAGTCCAAGCAGCCAGGCCTCCGCCTCCTCTCCTTTCTTAATCTCATCATCGAAAGTGGGTGGTTTGACCTTCTTGAATTCTTCGAGATTATGACTTTTGGAATGCTTTCGTTTCTTCCGTTTTCTTTGAGAATGTGAACTGATTCTACTACTAGAAGATCCCTCTGAGTCGCCAGTTTCCTTTCCAGAGGATTCGTCTGGCGCTTGTCCCCTGTCTCTAGGTTGGACCTTTCTCAAGGTACTCCTCCTAGTGCGACCACTTAAAGGGTCACGTTTTCGTATCTCAAGTGGACTTCGACTCCTCTTTGTCTGTCGTCGGTCCACATGATTGGTGTCAGGTCCATGCTGCAGTTATCTTTGTATGTCAGATAAACTCTACAGCAAGACTGCATTAATTTCCGTTTGCTTCTCTTGCTCTTTTATCAGTCTCTCGTTTTCGGCCTTGCATCTCTGTAATTAGGCCATGAGACTCCTCATAGTATCAGCCAGGTCTGGAGGGGTCTCTAGCACCCTCCTCTCATCAAAATCTTCATCTCTATTGTGGGAGCCATCCCCCACTTCATGGCACATCACCATTCTATATGATTGCAGTTTCCCGTGGTTGATCGACTGCTTGAGTGCAAACAAAACACTTGTTGTTAGCTAACATTATATTAGTTCATAACCAACAAAAATTTCACATTTCTTAAATACATACACACACAACAGTAAGCTGTCATTCTTTTCTATACTAAGGGCTTAACCAGAATTTTTAGGAAGGGAGTAAGGTAGGATATCACCCTTTAAACCCCTTAATGTGGTCTTTACACAACCCGTCCATAAGCCCAAACAGGCCAAGTGCTGTAACCATGCTTTGATACCAATTTGTAACACACCCACCCTTTTGAAGGAGCTTCTATAGTGTAAAGCCTCTAAATTTTTGTTTTTGTTCTCCTGCACGATCAAGCACCAGGCGCGAGCCCCCCCTCCATGTGCCCACTACCCGTGACCACAAGCCTAACTAAAAGGCACTTTGTGACTCCTGTCGTCGGGTATTCACATTCGAGCCAACCTTGCTCACTTGACTCCCGAACTCCTGAACTAAGATTCTAGCCCAGCGCTAGCTCCATTCCTTAACCTCCATCCATGTGACCCCTCGTTATGACTTGAGGCCCAACCCTCAAGCGCTTTGGGACTTTGCGTATCGTGAAGGTGGAAATTAGTTCATCTCCTTTCTTCGTAATCCCGATATCCAAACTCCCAATGTCAGATCAACGATCCATAATCTCTCGCGACCCAATGACTTAGATCGACTCTTCGCGATTAGGACTTCGCATTTAGTGAAGATGGAGGGCCTCTCACCTTCCTTCTCTCGATCCCCAATATCTCCTTGGATAATCAACGGTCCACGTCCTCTCTTCGATCGATGACTGCGATCAAATCTGGAACTTAGACTTTGCGAGTTCTCACGATTCCTATCTCTGACTTTCGGAGTTGTGAGTCAGCGAAATGTCGATCTCTCGAAACATGTCCCTTTATGGTGGATGACTAGGATTGCTACGACTCCCAGCTCCTCGGGTATACAAATCTGCTCCTTGCAAAACTTCCGAGGTCCGAATCCTCGAACTCTCGTATCTACTACCACCTGTCCTCTGATGATGGACGGTTTCGATTAACTTCGAAACTTCGGGACTTCACAAAAGTCCACTCTCCTGTGCACTTTCAAAGGGTTAAACCTCATGCACTTTCCTCTGGATATCACGACTATGGGTTCAGGGTAGAGTAATATCTTCATACGGGTGGTTTCAGGTCTACATGATATTTCCTATCTCGACCATTTTACGACTTATGCCCGGGAAGCCCTCCGGAGTGAAACTGGGCATACAGTTTATCAGTGGGAAGTATGAGTTCCCAAGGAGATGGAAGCATACACATAACATAGACATTTCACCCAGAGATAGACATATATATATATATATATATATATATATATATATATAAATCGAGAAATTATTCATCATTCTAATTCAATAATTAAGGCCGAGAAAAGACTTATCAGAATCAGACAATGTGAAGCGACTACTAGAAGGGGTGCCCATTTCCACCCAACCATAGGCTCAGTCACTCCAAACGGATCTGCCACTAGCCACCCCCGAGCTAGACCACGATGCTCTGCAACACAACCTTTTCTTCTTGCTCAGCCACAATAGGAAAAGAGGTTACTCTCCTCTTCCCGCAAGATCCTGGCAATGGTTTATATGATACCAAGCAAGGACGACTAGCCTCGTTTACCAGCATGTATCATAACCTTCTCTGCCATTTCCTGTGTCCATAATGCTTAGTTTTTCCATTCTTCCTTGAATCCCTGAGATTCACTTCCCATCTCTGCACTCTTCGCAAGTGTGTTCTTTCCTCTGCCCACCACACCTTCCCTTCTCGCCTCTTTCAGCAGGGTCGCGTGTGGCCTGAATTCCCAGTCAGTGGTCAAGTATGGAAGCCTTACGAATGAGTGCTTACACAACCCATCCCTCATTATCTCTTGAGGAGGTCTTCCCACCCACCAGCCTGACTGTACTTCATTTGTGGGTCAGAGGACGGTTCTGGTCCTGAGCAATTAAATTCAGTAATGTACTGGTTTGGTGAAGGTTAGCACAACCATTCCCAGTCCCCCTCACCATCTCTTTCATAGCATTCGTGGTCTTTCTAAGTACACCCCCCTTCCTTTAGTCATGCAACACTTGTCCATTTTCTTAGTAAATAATTAGGTTCACATTCGTCTACCTTTCAAACAAGGGTCCATCGAATCAATATTCACACATATAAAGTTTTCCATAGTCTTTTGGCCATTTATAGTTATATTTACAAACTGGGGGAAATAGGGTGTCACACTCCCTCTAACTTAGTGGTGGTTGGGGTTCAATTCCCGTGGCATATTCACTTGTTGGTTGGTTTAAATATAGTATATAGTTTTTATATTGTTACAAAAACCATATTTGTTGGTTGTTATGTGTGTGTGTGTGCCAACAAAAATCCCACGTAAACTTAAGTGTTAGCCCCTACGCAAACTTGTGGTATAGGTCGTATAGTGTATACAATGACTAGGGGATGGGGGCTTAGCCCTCGACGCCTTCTCCCCTTCATACAAACATTATATTAAATCTAAATATAATATAAAACATATGAATGTTAAGTTCTATGGTGTGGTATGATGGTTGTGGCAGATATGCTAAGGAATTGATGGTTATGGAGGTCACGGGATCGATTTCCTTGGACTCCATAATAATTTTTCCACACATTAACCAACATTGGCCAATGAGGGGCTGCCACATGGTAGCCTCTCATTGGCTATCCAATGCCACATGTCATTACATAACTAGTCCACTTGGATGCCAACTTACTACTGACTGGATATGCGATGTCATGTGCCAACTAGTCTGCCACGTCATTTGTTGTATGGTTGGGTGCCACCCGTCATTGTTGACATCATATTTGACCATGCTGATGTCATCATTTGACTTTGAATTTGAATTTTTGCATGTTCAAACCATGAACTTTGACTGCTTATAAATTTTGTATACGAGTTCCATTTGATGCACCATTTAGGTCGTTGGAAAGCTAGCGACAAGTTCTACACAATAATGTCCTTTTCACAAACTTTTGAGACGGTCAAATTTTGAGCTTTTCTGGATCCCCTGGGACCTCTATGAGCGTTCCAAATCCTTTTGGACCTCTATGAGTGTTCCTTAGATCCTCCTGGATCACACCTTCCCACTGAAGAACTTTTGGACCTCCAAAAGTATAAATACTCAACAACTTAGTGATGATAATTCAATTTTACATCTTGCTGATGCTTTTGTAAATAAGTCTTCATCTTGGGTCTTCGATCTTAGGTACTAGATTAGTGTACTTCTCTAGAATATGGATTTGACTATGGCCTTCAACACCGTAGCTAATATGATATATAGTTATGGTTCTGGCTCATAAATTTCCAAACTACAAAAAAATTGTTCACTGGATCTCTGCAATACCTGTATCTGTATTTCAACATCTACTCTGATCTCCTAATGTGGAAGATAGTTTATCTCAATCAATATGAAACCAATTCGAATGTTGATCTATGCCTTGCCCTTTCAGACTCTTTGTTCTTGTACTGTTGAATGTATCTGTTGAAGTCCCTGAATGAATACTTAGTTCAATGTCACTTCTGCCTTGAAAAACAATTATGCTTGTACTCTTATCATATGTACATGATTCCTTATGTTCAAGGTATAAATCCATACGAGCATGACATAGTATTTTGAAGATGCTTATATCATGCATCTTCATATGCCATGCATCTTCATATGCCTCTTATTTTTGAAGAGGCATACAAAAATATGTATCATTCAAAAATCAAGTGAGAATGCTTTCGCCTCACTTGTCCAGTATCATTCATCCTTCATGCTTGGACCACTTGGCTCAATACAATCAGTTGAATAACAAAAATGAAAGATGAAATAATGTTTCTAACATAATAAATCATTCTCAGACTTCCACATCTATTTGCATTCATATTTTCCACTACTGGCCATGCACAACATATCAATAGTAGTAGCGAACATATAGATGCTATTGTCAATGAATTAACAACATTCCTTTTCTTCTTAGCAAAATCTCTATCACTTATCAGCTTCGAAAACATTGCATGAAAGTGAACGTCATGTGGCAACTTTGGAGAATTCTGAAACACTTCATGACTAGGAGATAACTTGACTATTTCATTATTGCATTCCAAATCATATCCTTCACTTGTTTTTGCAGACATCATAGAAACATTCTTATTCACAATACCTACAACTGTGATTTTTGTGTCTTCATCTGAATCAGATCTCAAATCTTGTTGGACTATGACAACAACCTTTTTCTTTACTTTTCCTCCATACGTTTTAGGCCTTAATTCATGATGCAACTTCCAACAATGATCTTCATCATATCCACTTTTCTTGCAATGAGTACATGTGAGCTTTGCTTCTTCCTTCTTTATTGTAGCTACATGTTTCTCTTTTCCCTTGTTCTTACTTCCCTTATGCTGAGCAAACTCCTTAGAGGTACCATCTTTAGTATCCTTCCCCATGGACTCAAGATGCACAACTTGAACACATGCTTCATCAAAATTAGTGGGATTTAACAAAAGAAGAGTATGACGAATGTAACTATACAAAGCACCAATGCATTTTAGAAGGGTTTATGTAGAATGTAATGAAACATTTAAAGCCAATTCTTTATTCCTAAACTCCTCGGTAAAATCCTGCACACTTTGTCCTTTTCCTTGCCTCATATATTGCCATTCCATAATTTCTTTTTGTTGATATGCCAAAGGATAAAATTGGTTCCTTAACACAACTTTGAATTCTGACAAAGAATATAGAATCTTACCGCTCTTTTGGATACCTTCCTGAAGTTTACATTCCCACAAAATCAACGTTGTGCCTTCAAGGAGAAGATAGGCCAATTGATTCTTTACCTTATCTTCATCAATCTGTTGAACACAGTAGTAAAATTCCATTTTTCGAATCCAGTTATCTAGCTTCTCTACATTAGGCTCGCCGTTATACATGGGCAAGGTAAACTTGGCATCCAACTTTAACAATGGCTTCTTTGAAGCAATTTTCTTACGAGGAGATGAGGGTAGAGAAGTGGAAGGAGATGAAGGAGGTGAAGGTGTGGAAGGATGCGAAGAAGGAGGTCTTGAAGGAGGTGGAGAAGGAGGAAGATAATCTTCTTTATTAACTTGTCCAAAAATTTCTCCTTTTCGTAATCCTCTCTCACTGTAAATCTCTTCCACCATTGCCTTCATCTGATTAAAGGCATTGAATAAATCATCTTCAGATTCATAAGGACCTATTTTCCTTGGTGAATTAATCTCTTCTCTTCGAGTGAATCTCCTTGAACCAATTTTACGATTATAAACCTCAAGTTTGCCTTCACCACGTTTGTGTTTATCCCTTGTAAGCATTCACATGTCAAACCAACTATGATATCACTTAATCCAAAAATGGATAGAACCCTTACAACACTTGATTTGAAAATATCACTAAGTTAAATACCACTTTATTATTCTAGGAATCTTTTATTGACAATGCTTATAGCATGGAAGTGATTTATCTTACTTAACCAAACACTTTAACTGATGATCATAACTTGCATAATGCATCTTACATAAACAAATGCATAATCACTTTATTAATGCTCAAATGCTTCAAGTACAATAAAAATAATTTACAATACAAGAGTTGAAGGCGCCCTTCAAATATGTTGCTCTGATGTAGAAAAGAACATCACCCTTGCATTCCTCTCAAAAAACTGAGAAAAATGAGTATAAAGTCATCTACATTCTGCTTACAATGCCACAAAATCCCCTTGGCACGCAAAATAATACAATGAATTTTTAACAAATCGCTCAAATGCAAAAATGGAGTGCACTGTTGAATTTCTGGTGAAAAATCGTGCAAAATTGATATAAAATACTTGAAATTCCGTCAAGGTGACCCCCGACATGCTTTACAGTGTAGCCTCGTACCCTTCTACCCTAGACACGCTTTATGAGACTAAAATCTCTACATAAAAAATGTGTGTCTGTGCATTGGAATTCATTCCCATTAAACAGGGAGACCTCCAAAACCACCTCCACATTTAGTTGTAACTTACTTGCTAATTTTGGCAGAATCTCTGCTAAATTTGGGGCATTGGTTCAGTTGTTAGAACCTCTCGCTAACTTAGGGGAGGTCGGGGTTTGATTCCTGTGGCATATCGGCTTGTTGGTTGGTTCAAATATAGTATATAGTTTTTACATGGTTACAAAAACCATATCCATTGGTTGTATATATATATATGCCAACAAAACTCCGGCGCAAACTTAAGTGTTAGCCCCTCCACGAACTTGTGGTATAGGTTGTATGGTGTATACAATGACCAGGGTCCGGGGGCTTATCTCTCGGCCCCTTTCCCCCTTCATACAAACATTATATTAAACTTAAATATAATATAAAACATATGGATGTTACGTTCTATAGTGTGGTATGATGGTTGTGGCATGTATTCTAAGGCATTGATGGAAATGGAGGTCATAGGGTTGATTCCCTCGAAATCCATAATATTTTTACCACACATTAACCAACATTTTCCAATGAGGGGATGCCACATGGCAACCTCTCATTGGCTATCCAATGCCACGTGTCATTACGTAATTGATCCACTTGGATGCCAACTCACTGCTAATTGGATATGCTACGTCATGTGCCAACTAGTATGCCATGTCATAATATTTTTACCACACATTAACCAACATTTTCCAATGAGGGGCTATCACATGGAAGCCTCTCATTAGCTATCCAATGCCATGTGTCATTAGTAACTGATCCACTTGGATGCCAACTCACTGCTAATTGGATATGCTACGTCATGTGCCAACTAGTCTACCATGTCATCTACTGTATGGATGGGTGCCACGTGTCACTACTGATGTCATGCTTGACCATGCTAGCGTCAACATTTGACTTTGACTTTGACTTGATCCCTATTCAAACCCTGAACTTTGACTGCTCATAACTTTTGTATACAAGCTCCATTTGACACACCATTTGGGCTATTGTAAAGATGGCGATGATCTCTATGCAATAATGTCCTTTTCATAAACTTTTGAGACAATTGAATTTTGAGCTTTTCTCGATCCCTTGGGACCTTTGTGAGCATTCTGGATCTTGCTAGACCTCTATGAACAATCCTTAGATCCTGTTCGATCAAGTGTTGTGCAAATTTATGCAAGCTTCAAAGTTAAAAGACCACATAATTGATTATGTATTAATTCTATTTAAGGAATGGAAACTACATGTTTTCTATATTCAACTTTTCTGCAATAGAGGTTCTAGTGTTCTACAACATAACTCATCTAGGCATAAAATGCATTTGTCTCATTGGTTGGTGCTACAAAACCCTATAGCTCCTTGAAATTGAAACTATGCTACTGAAAGTAAAATACATTTCTTAGAACACAATGTTATGAGAAAGAAACTGAGTAATGAAGAGTAAATTTAATGCTTTGGAAATAAACTTATTCTATAGTGTGCTTGAACAAAAAAATAGTTCCTCTAGCCAACCACATGTTTGGGGTATGCTAGTGAAAGAATAATCATAAAAACATAATTAATCTAACTATAGAACTAAAAGTAACAACACAATGAAATACCAACAAAGATGCAAAGATATATACAAAGGTGCATTCACCAACAACCTCTCCAAATGGGCCCTGCTCGTGGATAATTGGTAAGTATCTTCTTAAATAACTTATATTATCTCATAAGAATAATAGTTTTTATTTCATGAGGACACTTCAAAATCACAACTCAAATATGTAACTCTCAAACCCTAGCTATATGCAACTTTAAAATGTATACCACTATCTACCCTACTGGAGCTACATATGAGCATATTTATACTAAGATTACTTGGATTCCCGTGAATTGTTGAGGAACTCCAAGCTTTGTACTAACAATCTTACCCCTTAGAATCACTAACTTTCTCTACATCAGTTATGTTGGCTTGTTGAGGAATGATATTCTAGGGTACATGATCCTCCTTTGGCAATGGAATGGATGTTTTCTAAAGACACAAGGCCACTCTTCCTCTTGGTCAACTACCTTGATGGGATCTGGCCAATCCTCGTTTTCTTAGGTTGGATCACCATGGAATGCACACTTCTATATCCCTTTTTATCTTCATGTTCAAGTCGTAGGGGCAAGTTAATACAACATGCCCTAATCTTTTGCTAGTTGTAGTGTTGTATTTCTTTTTTAGCTAATGAGAGTGTACGGGTTGTGGAATAAAAAGGGATGTTCGTGTTAGTGGTCAACATCAAAGACTGATGAAAAATAATTAAAGTTACCTTCCTACAATAGTAGTGGTTAATGCTACATAAATTAGAAGCTCATTAGCAAACACACCATTATCCCCCACTCATCAACATGAAGGAAAACTCAAGCATATTCATATAACAACTCATATAACACTACCAAAATCAAATATTGTAAGTAATTAATCAACAAATTGTCAATGGATACAAAATTGGTCGGTGCAATAATTATCTAGTTCAATAATGGGAAAAACTCAATATTCTAGAGGGGTAAATGGTTATACATGATGAACAAGATGGGCTAATTCAAGAGCCCAATCACTTACCCTTGTCTCGGAGTCTTGGAATTTTATTCTTTTGATATTGGACAAGTCCATTTCCATCCCTTTCCCTTTCTAAATCTTACATCTTTTGTTACATGTGATTTATAAGCTAGGTTTGTACCCTACCTCCTTTCCCTCATACCCCTTAGAGCATTCAACTTCTTTTTACTTCTTTGGTACTAAACCTTTTTAACCTTTGTTTTTCAGAAGAATCTAATCAGTAAAATATCCCTCTTTGTATTTCTTTGGGGTTATTTTCTCCTCTCCCTTATGCTTGAAAAACCATCTCCATTTCCTAATCTATATTGAAGCCATTTGTGTCTTTAATGAGGGTTTTCTTTTCCTTGGCACAATGTATTTCGTGGAATATTTGATATGTAACAACTTGAGAGCAGTCCTCATCAACTCCTTCATTAACATCCTCCCTTTCCCTTTTGTCACCATAGGACTATTCACCACTTCAATGCTTCTTTTCCTATAAATTCTAGTTTCTTCTCTTGTATCCTCTAACATATCTCCGTTGTTAACATCTTTTAGAGGGAATTTCCTTTTTAAATGTCCACATTTCTTGCAAATGGTGCAATTGAATGGGATCTTAACATAATATATTCATTAACGATAGTTCAAACTCCCAATTTCTATATCAATAGCATCATGTAGGCCATCACCTAGTTTCAATTCCACATATACATTAATGATCGAGGTTGTTTCCTTGTTTAAGGTTTTATCATCTATATCTAGATACCTACCATTAGGATGACTATAGCTTTCAAACACCTTTATTGCCATGATTCCAAGGGTATATATGGAGGTTGACCCATATCAACCAACTTCTATTACTTCTTTTAATGGATCAAAACACATATATCACTAGTTCAAAGCTAGGATAACACCCTCACAATACCAATGACCTTTCCTAATTAAATCCCTATCCTTTCCCTATCTAAAATGAAGGTAAACCACCCATTAGTGATAATATGAAATATTGGGGAATACTCCAATTGCTTCTTTCATACCTTTTTTACCCACACATAGAGGGTTTTGTTGGAGATTTTCTTATGACAAAACTTCCCAATTAGTCATGTCTCTAGGTAAGACTCTATCTGGTTAACCACCACATCTTCTTCCAAGACTAGCATCTTTTTATTCCAATAATTTGACATTTTTTATTCTTTCTTTTCGGGTTATATCTCATAGCAGGTTGCTTCTTATTCCCTAGTGATTTCTTTAATGTTATCTCCTTTACTAACAAATGTTAAAAGCCATGTTCTATGGAATTACAATGAAAATGGATATTGAGTAGGGAATTAACATTAGAACCGACACCAACATTCTCTTATTTCATGAGAGCTCACCCATGCCCAAAAAATTCCAATTTAGATTGACAATAACTCGAGGAAGGAGCCTTACTATGAGAGATAACTTGATATGCCTCTAGGCATATGGAATGTATTTATGTATCGTATTTACTTCCACATTATTTTTTTTTTAGGTATTCTTCTTTTATTTTTATTTTAATAAGTGACTCGTTAAGTTGTTACTGAAGACACAATTAGCTTTAACCACTCCTAATTTTGTAAACCAATTTATATATAAATAACAAATGAGTGTATATATGTATATATTTTGGCAAAGGCTCTTCTCTTATGTTCTTTAATTGTTTGATTTATATCTACATCCTCAGTGGTTCATGAATTAGTCATAGAGCAAGCAACCTTCAACCTCCTCATTTTTTTTGCTGGCTAAGAAAGGGACCCACTCACTCCTCCTTAAGGCTTACACAACCTGATTTGACAATTATTTGTGTGGGATAACAAAGATATTTAATCACTCCTTCTTTAGGCTTTGATAACCTTCATTGACATTTTTTTGTTTGTTTTTTTAGGGGATTACACAAGAATCCACTTCCTCTTCATATAGTAGTTTTTTTGAACTTTCCTTAGCAAACCAAAAGCTCAAAGACTTCCAAGTTTTTTGGATTTGTGTTTTTAGCATTCTCTTATTTTTATATGTGCTAAATTCACATGTGTATCCCCACAAACTTACCACTGACTCCTACTAATCGACCATCTTTAGGTTCTCCATCACCGGTTACTTATCATTCCCCTTCCTCCACCCCCATGCTTTTGTATTCCCCTTATGACCCTCCCATATCACTCCTCCACTACCTAATCATGTCATCCTCCTCCTTAATCCTTTGACCTGCATCATTCCCCTCCTCCATCAACCCGGGGTTTGTAGTGTTATTGCTCCCCATTGCCTCCCACCACTATACTCACACTCATAGACACAATCTTCCCACAATTAAACACTCCAACCTCCTCCACATAGATTCTCCTTCCCTACATTAACTGCTTACATG
>JASDQU010374005.1:41799-54901 GCA_032191745.1 Picea mariana | reverse complement strand
GATGCCTCTCCCATTTCCATTGAAGGCCGACGAGACTTTTGCAAGTATCTGGTACCATAAGCTTGGTTGGATCGCTCATCCGAGAGCTCACCCAAGTGCACTGACTTAACTCCCTGCATGGTGTAAGCCATGGGAAGTTATTGTCGTGGGGGTGACGGCCTGGGATAATAAATCCCTTGGCCAGTCCGATCCAATTGTCCCCCTCCTCGTTCCAAGTGGCACTCCATCCGGGTGATAAGATTTAAAATTATATTAAAAATAAGAACTAAAATTATATTAAGATTTAAAGTTATATTAAAATTATATTTAAAATAAAATATAATTATATTTAATTAATGTAAAATTAAATATATTTACAATTTTTTAAAGATTAAATTGTTTATAACTTTATAACTGTAACCCTAATAACCTATGCACCTCCACAATCAATTGAAACACCCACACAAATCCTTTTTCATTGAAACAGGGAGGTTGGAGGTTGATACTGGGACTTCACTTCACATCCATGTGGCCATAAGCATCCGCCCACTAACAATAATTTTTGTTGTTATTAAAAGCTCATGAAAGTCTGGTAAAAAAGTGACGACACACTGTAAAAAACCGAAAGAACAATTTAAATTTGTTTATAACTTTTAACAATAATTTCTTTTGTTATTCATAATATCGGGGTAGAGGAAGCAACATACCACAACCTACGCCAATTTTCAACATGCTCACACCTGTCAATATAGCATTGCTTTAAGTATAATCAATTCTTAATCACTGAACGTGGCAAACTGGTGGTGAGAAAGTAATTTTTTAATCTTATTTAGTAAATGTGAAAAAGTAATCACATAAACATACGTCTTTATAAATGAGTGGAAGTTATTTTATCAAAATCTCATCCATTGATTAGAGAGGACGACGAAGAATATGTCAGCATCTTCAATTGCCAACCCTAATATTGAAATTTATGATTAAAAGGTTGATTAATCCACCGATTCCAATAGAGGGGACGCCTGATTCCAATAGAGGGGACACCTATCGGCGTAACAAACAAGTGTCAGAGTCCACCCAAACCATTTACAAATTTGATTTTTTAAATTCATTTTTTAATACTGACAATTCATAAAAATAAATCACATACAAATGTGATCGAGTTTCAAGAGAATACATTGGCTTTAGGAAAGTAGTCGTTAATTTAAACAAACAAGCGTCAGAGTCCACCCAAACAACCATTCACAAATTTGATTTTTTAAATTCATTTTTTAATGCTGACAATTCATAAAAATAAATCACATACAAATATGATCGAGTTTCAAGAGCATACATTGGCTTTAGGAAAGTAGTCGTTAATTTAATATGTAGAAAAATCCAAACTTGCATTGACACCTTAATTCCATAAAAACAGTTATGTGAATGTGGGAATGCATAGATAGTGATATATTTTTATAATTTTAGTCTGAGATTCATATATCTAAAATTCTATTCGAGACATACATATAGATGAACCTGTCTCCACACTAACAAAATCCTCTCATTTTAATGAGCTACATAATCTTCATGTATTTGTCCAAAGATATTCCATCTTAATTAACAATGGCTTTGATAGAATGATTTGGCTGATCCGAACATACAATGAAATATTGTAAATGTAGCTTCATAGATGGGCACCTTCTTTTTCAATATTAAAAGTGCACATACCCAATTGGGCTCATGGAAAAATCTGCTTTGCACTGCATAATGGTACCAACACAAAGTTTAATGAGTTCAACAAAGAGGATGCACAAACTAATGACGAGTTTAACAAAGAGGATGCACAAACTAATATCATTACAAACCTGTAAAGCCCATCGATATTATGGCACATACACGTGATACAACCATTATCAGGGAAATTACGAACAACTGAAGCTTCTAATGCTTGATGATATTGCCTTATAATAGACACACAAACCTCGTGACCATCTCCTAAAGTTTCAATGATGTTTTGGACATCAAATTTGACACCATCAACATCGGTCGATGCCAAATAGTTGTGTAACTCATTGTAGAAATTGCAGACCTTCTTGGGATGAACAAGGCCTAATCCATAAATTGAAAGACTATCCAAAACAACATTTGGTTGATTGCTTAGAATTCTAGAACATTGGACAAGATAAGCAAGGGAGGAATAATAATGATCCATTCCAACTGCAGTTGGTTTAACTCCACCCTAGTAACCAACAAGGTCATGCCACACATAGACATATCTGCATATGACATATCAATGTGGCTACTATATTATGAAAAACAAAATGAATACAATGAAAAACTACCAAAACACACATTAAACATACATTAAGGTTTGAAATGGTGTAAGACATGCTTGCACTAAAAAGGGTGGATTATTAAAATAATACACACTTCACATTACAATGCTCCTTTGCTTCTTCCATGACATGTTTGAGACCTGGGGGATCTTGTTTTATCTCACATCCTCTGCGATACTTTTGGAACTTTTGGATCTCTTTAATTCCCATCAATTGGCTAGCAAACCTGACAAAGAAAACAACATGGAGTCACAAACTAAATCCTCCCTTACAATCATGTTAATAGTATAAGAACTCTTGCACACATTAGGTTTCCTTACAAGAACAAGAAAAGTTACTGTGCCCCTTCCTGGACAGTGGCCTTGGGATCAACAACTTCACTACCAATATGTTGCCAACCATCATCAATGATAAAAAAAACATGGGGGAGTACCTCCCTGCCACATGCTGCAGTGCCAAATGACAACAACATTAGTAACTCAAGTAATGAAAGTTGTGCTTTCATTTGACTTCAACAACATTACATAATATCTATTGGATGCAAATCCAAGCTAAAAGCGGGTATCTAATTACCTTCCTAAACCTTCATCATATCTATTGGATGCAAATCCAAGCTATAAGCGGGTATCTAATTACCTTCCTAAACCTTCATCCATTCCATCAGCAGTAACATCAGTCTAAAAAACATATGACCTGAAGGATGAAACACCCCCCAAGCTCCACAAATTTCTTATAACTTGAAGGGCAATGAAAATTTAAAATCTCCTCCTTTAAGAAACATGCTGCGAGTTTACTCGTTTCTCAACAACAAGTGGGTAGCTTCTATCAATAATGACAGGTGAGCTTACTTTTTTTTTTTGTCGAGGTTGTGAAATGTCTTCAAGTTCCTTTCCACAACCTTGGTGATACACAAACAATAAAAAATTAGAGATAACTTAAAAGAAAGTAGGCATAACATAAGAAAAGAGTTGCAATACATACTTGACAACGTTTGCGATAACTTCAAACGGATCTGGCCCAACAGGTGCATGTAAACTGAATGTAGCACTTGGATGGTAGTCATCACAGAATATCCCGCAGAATTACGTGTAGACGGTTTCAGTTTTTTGAAACCTCGATTACAGATGCATCTGTTGTGCCCGAACAATGCTACCAGGACACATAACGACCCAAAACTAAAGTATTTTGTGACCCTTAATGACTGCAACCATTGGCCTCATCTCTTCCACCCCTTGATGTTCCGTGTTGTTATGGAGGGAGAAATGAGTAGGATAGTACGTATGAGTGTGAAATGAATAACATATACAAGTGTTGAATGCATGCAACCATCTATTGTTTGTGCATATATGTCATTTATTAGAGGCACCTTAATACATGGTCGAGAATTGCACAACACAATGGTGGAGATTAATATGTTTCTAATCCCGATCTATCCTTGAGAGCTTGTGAGTATTTCAACTTTGTTTATAGATACAACATGTGACATGGTGTTAAACAACACTCCATACTCCCTTTGAAAATTTTGCCCGTGAGACAAACCCTCCCTGCCATGCCCGAGCCTTACCTCCAACGACACAATTCAATGTTTACACGCAACCAAATAGTCTGGTAACTTCCATGTGGCCTTTTGAAAGTAATGGCGAGTTCCCTATTCCGTAAATGTGCCACAACTACTATTTATTGCTAGAGTAGGGACTCACAACAATGAATTAAAAGATAATATTATTTTAACAATATAAGCCTAGGTGTTGTAAATAAATGGGTATATGGATAAAGCATAACTTCCCTTGAATTTCGTGTTTACATGATCATCTGCCCATCTGCCATAGTTTCTACCATAAGACTTTAAAAATATGATCCAATAGAATTTAACTAAAAAATTTGGTAATTTTTTTGGTCAACTACAAACTAATAGTTGGTCAACGATGACTCATTGTTATAGGCCTGCTTTGTCAGGGACTAATAACAATATTGGAAAAATTAAATGCATTGAAGTGTTATGAGAAATAATGAAATGCATTAAAGTGTCGTTGCTACATTTAGATGGTTGACAAGGGATCACGTTTTACACAAACAAGAAAATACATGTCATTCATGTGTAAACTAGGTGAAGTTGATAMGAAGTATGAGAATCTGATATGCAATTTGGGAGTTGGGGTAGAAAGTGAGGAGAGAGAATCTGATATGCAATGTTAACTCCACTTTTACTTCTAAGGAGTAGCCTCTACCATTTTAGGTTATGATGAATTTTGTTTTGATAGTAATATTGTTATAAACTCTAAGTAGGCCTCGTCTAAAACTAGGTAAATACATTTCTTTTGTAAATCATCGGTACATGGGAAAACATTGAATTCTAACTAATGTCATTATCTTTTTGGGTATTATGGTGTTCTTTGTAAGCAAGTCACAATATAGACCGATTGCACTATTTTTTTATATTATTAGTAAATTTAATAATTAAATTATCCCCCAAAAAAATCCTATCAAATTTATAATTGTAATTACTTCCATAACAAATTTTGATACTAATACTAATACTAATAATAATAATATAGGCTTTGGATGGGCACACCGAGTCCATGGAAGGACGCAATGAGTTGGTTGATTGTGGGTTTGAAAAGGGGCACGAGACACCCAAGAGACATGATGGTTTGCACAAGTGACTCTTGGAGTCCATATAAAAGAAAAAGTGCACAACCAAAGGAAGGCATAAAGCATTTTTGGCAAGAGATTTGGAGAGAAATTATGAGGCAAGTCTACGACAATGAATCAAGGCAGGGTTGCCAAGATGGAAGACAAGTAGCCAAGATTTGGACATTTTGGAAGGTTTTGGGGAAGTCTAAAAACAAAGGTCTGTGGAGGCATGTGTGAGGCAGAACCGAAATCTGTGTTAGCTTGGTGAAAGTTTGCGGAAACGAAGGGACACCAAGTCTACGTTTGTGGGAAAATTTGAGGTGCACCATAGGTGGTTGCAAAGATGGTTGTGACAAAAATTCTTGGTGGGACAAATATGTTCTTGAGTGTCTTGGTGAGGTGAGGTGAGTTGTTTGACTCTGCCATGTTGTAAACTGAGCCAGTAGTGCTCATGTTGTAACTGTTTTGCAATAGCAAAGACTTAGTGGGGTGTTAGGCACAGTTTGTGCCGCATGCATCCTATCTATGTTTGTTTTTGTTTTGTTTCACAATTTTTTTCTTGGATTCTCATGCTCATGGATGCATGCTTAAATAAGACTAAGTGTTAAACCGTGTTAAAAATTGTCTAAGTAAGCAAGAGTTGCACTAGAGTAGGAGTGTGGCTTGTTGGTATCCTATAACAAAGTATGGGTATGCTCTAGGTGAAGAGGTGAGTCTAGACGAAGTATTCTTGGTTAGCCAAGTAACCAAGTAAGAACCGTCGCGGTGCTGCATGCCCTCAGGAGGTGAATGATCACAGGATCTGATCAGTTGTCCTATGGGGTCGTGACAGGTGGTATTAGAGCATATTTGGCTCTTCACCACTAATGCAGTAAAAACAATGGTGGGGGAGGGGTGCACTTGTTTGGAACAAAATCTAGGTGCATGCTTGGTGAGGGTTTAACAGACTGACCCATCGCAGAGGCAACCTGAGCGCAGACTTGGTGGGTTGTGACAAGGCCAAGTTGAGAACAAAATTTGTGACTTGTGAGCAAATCTGGGCACACTCCTTGAGTAGGCCAAGTGTATAGTTTTGAGGGTGAATCAAGCACCTGGGCAAGGTAGACGAACGAAGAACTGTCACATGCCCGATCGTAGAAGTAACAACAAAGTTGATCGCATAATTTTGAAGGAGTCTTAAGACAAACTCTTGGGTGCCTTAGACGAACCTTTCACAAGTAAATTGAATATACTGGGAGGGCCATCCATGGCTGACGATAATGATAGATCAGATTGTTATCTTGGAAAGGACTATCGAGAAGATGACAAACACATTATGCCAACACAGTGAGAAGGTTGACCTGATGGAGACTGAGATGGAAAAGATGAAGCATGAGTTTAACGAATCCGTCCGATAGTTCCAGGAAACTATGGATGTGATGAATGGAACCCTAAACAATGCCATTTAAGATAGACTCAAGGCAACGGAGGATGCACTTGCCACTATCACATAGAGGTTGAAGGACTAAGATGACACCATAACATTGTTGAAATGAGAATTGGCTAATAGATAGAGCTTTGTTGTCATGTCGATGAGGATCAAGATAAAGGAACCCGAGCCATATGATGAAGCTCAAAAAACTAATTTGTTGGGACATGGAGTAATACTTAGAGAAGTTGAGTGGAAGCTCACATGAAGCCAAGGTGAACACTGCAACAATGTTTTTGACAGGAACCACTAAGATTTGGTGGAGGAACTGAATAGAAGACTTGACAGCTAGGAGAACTGTTGAGAAGATCGAAAACTGGGCAGAGATGAAGGAAGCCTTGAAGAGACAGTTTGGGCTGGGGAACCCAGAATGGATAACAAGAAATCAATTGTTGGATCTCAAGAAAACTGGTAGGATCGTAGCCTACATCAAGGAGTTGACGGGGCTCATGTTGGAGATCAAATACATGTAAGAAGAAGATAGAATTTTCCACTTCATGAATGGTCTACAATCGTGGGCATAGAGTGAGCAGTGACAGTAGAACGTGCAGACACTTGCAAAAGTAATCACTACAGTGGAAAAAATGTTGGACTTTCAGGGTGAACCAAAGATAGGGCATAGGATCAATGAGGACACCCAAGGCGAGAATCAGTAGCAAGGGAAGGGGAAGAAGAAGGACAAGGGAAATACTAAGACATCCAATGGAAACGAAGACAATTCCAAGCAAATAAATGCACATAAAAAGAAGAAGCTAATTTCATGTTGGATTTGTACCAAGGAGTACTATGCGAAGAATTGTCACTTGAAACAGAGGTTGAATGCTTTGGAGAAGGAAAAAAACCCATATGTTGGAGTCTTGTAGGTCTTGAACGTTGTTATGGAAGATGAATCCAGGGAGAGCCAAGAGCAAGACGAGACAAAACTTTGCTATGTGCAGGTCGAACTCAATGGGAAGTCAATGTTAGCCATGGTGGACAGTGGGGTGAATCATAACTTCTTGAGGGAAGACATGGTGCAGAGGCTTGGGTTGCAACTTGAACCGATGCAAACAACCTTCAAGACAATCATTGTTGGAGTGGAGAGAGTCATTGGTGTGTACAAGGACATCTCGTTGAAGCTTGGTGACTAATGTGGAAAGACAAGTTTCACTGTTGTTGCTATGGACGATTTTGAAGTTGTGTTAGGAAAAGAGTTCATGGGGAAGGAAAAGGTATCACTGATTCCTCACATGAACAATTTGGCCATTTTTTCAAGATAAAATCCATGTTTGATTCCTTGCAAATGGTTGTTGCAGACATCTAGGGAAACCAACCTTATGGAGGCACACTTGGACGATATGAGGTGATGGTTCGATAATATAACATAGAGAATGGAAGGAATCTCATGTCAATGGAACAAAGGCTTGTTGATGTGGCTAAGATGGTGGATGGCTTGGATGATTTTTGTTTGGAAGTTAATGAGTGGCCACAAAAATAAGAGGAAGTCACAAAAACAAAGACGACAGAGTAGTTCGTTGAACATGAGCAGAAACCATTCATAAAACAAGAGGACGTAAGGGAGATGCAACAACATTGGTGGAAGAGAACCAAGGAAGGGGGTGATTCCTCCTTTAGTGAAATTGGACAGGGTGAATGGATATATGACCCTGAGCTAGAACAACTCATGGAAGAGTGCGAAGGCAAGATCGGTTCAAGTGTACTTGCTTATGTATATGACATAGAAGTATGGTCACACTTCAACAATCACATTGGGACATATTGGAGATGAGGGAGATGTCCCAACCAACCACCCCCCTTCACCTTCAAACTAAAATACAGTACATTGGCTCATTGTCTCCATGGGAGGTAGCGATGCCAATGGGGCACCCGGAGGAGGTGCCTTGGTGAAAACTGTTGAGAATGCAGTGGGTGACTTGACAGATTGGAGGAAATGAAGAGTTGCAGATGTGACAACTTTGCAAACATAAACAAATTTTTGAACGTGAATATGTGAGTTCATGAGGCAAAGGCTCAACGCTTGGATTAGATACCCAATCAGCCAAAGTCACAAGGGGATCCAACTCACAGAAGCATGGGAAAATGAACCAAAGTATGGAAGCAACAACAAGTCAGAAAGCAATGACACTTTGTAGACTCATGAAACTTCCCAAGGGGAGTTTTCCTTGACGAAAATGGTTGAGGAAGAGACAATCATTGAGTGGTGACGAGATCCAAAGATGGGTAGTGACTCCATGGAAATCGATGGATGTGGTTGGGGACGACAAAAATTGGAGTGGGGGAGAATGTAAGGTCTCCCATGACACCCACTGAGCACACAAACTCCTTGGGTGGATTCGACGATGAAGCAAATGAAGAGCATAAGGAAGAAACAATCGGTTGGGTGAACAAAGACGTTTGGGTGTGTGTAGGAGCACCTTGGGTGAATGATGGTGATGTGCAACATCAAGGGGGAACACACCTTACTTGCCTTATAATGACTGATGGAGACTTAGCTTGTGTTTGGGCAAGGGTAGAGAAACTTGAGAGCATGCCCAAGTAGTGGAATCGTCTACCCTCGGCAACATGGACGCACCAGAGAGGTTGGATGACCCCATTGATACACCCATGAGGAGTCATGAAGATCGTCACAAAGAAGAGCATAAGGCAAGAGGTGCACGCCCAAGGATGGGGTGTGCCGGTCCAAGAAATGAACAATTGATGGGTGCGTAGGCTTTGGATGGGCACACCAAGTCCACGAAAGAGTGCGACGATTTGGTTGAGTCTGGGTTCATGAAAGGGCACGAAACACCCAAGAGACATGACGTTTCACACAAGTGACTATTGGAGTCCATATAAAAGCAAGAGCGCACAACCAAAGGAAGGCATAGAGCATTTTTGGCAAGAGATTTGTAGAACAGGTTTGAGGCAATGAACTGAGGTAGGGTTGCCAAGATGGAAGACAAGTAGCCAAGAGTTGGACATTTTGGAAGGTTTTTGGAAAGTTTGAAAATGCAGGTCTGTGGAGGCATGTGTGATGCAAAACCAAAATTTGTGTTATCTTGATGAAAGTCTACAGAAATGAAGGGACAACAAGTCTGCGGTTGTGGGCACATCTAAGGTGGTTGCGGAGATGGTTACAACATAAAGTATTGGTTGGACGAATATTTTCTTGAGTGTATTGGTGAGGTGAGGTGAGGCGAGTCTCTAATGAGATTGGCTAGATTGCTTGCGTTGCGTGTAGATGTACAGATCCGTGCGTTTGTTGTCTCTGTCTGTAGAGGAA
Source organism: Picea mariana (assembly GCA_032191745.1). NCBI lineage: Eukaryota > Viridiplantae > Streptophyta > Pinopsida > Pinales > Pinaceae > Picea > Picea mariana. Next base: position 45,246 of record JASDQU010374005.1, on the reverse strand, counting down.
CAGTACGATCCTGGAGTGGCCTCCTTCGCATGACCTAAAGAGGAAATAGGTCTGTGCTACTAGAAGGCCTCTGAACTCCTCCCTTAGGACACTGGTTGCCATGGGGACAGGGTAGCCGCGACTTCCATAGGTCCTTGGTTCAACCTCCATTTGAATCTTCCATGTTGTAAACCGATCCGATAATTCTCATTTTGTAATTATTTTGCAATAATAAAGACTTAGCCGGGTGTTAGGCACGGTTTGTGCCGCCCACATTATATCTGTGTTTGTCTTCATTTATTCTACAATTGTTCTCTTGGATTCTCATGTTCATGGATGCATGCTTAAATAAGACTAAGTGTTAAATTGTATTAACAATTGTCTAAGTAAGCAAGAGTTGCACTAGAGTAGGAGTGTGACTTGCCAATAGCCTAGAACGAAGTATGAGTATGCTCTAGGTGAAGAGACACAGTCTAAACAAAGTATTCTTGGTGTGCCAAACAACCAAGTAAGGACCGTTGCGGTGCCGCATGCCCTCAAAAGGTGAACAATCACATGATTTGATCAAGGGTCTTGTGGAGTCGTGACACGTATTTATTTATAGTTGTATTTTAAAGAGTATAACTCAATTAAATGACACATGGGATTTGATGTTCTTAAGGGAGTTCTCTGGGGAGCACAGATTTCATGTGGTCAGCTTGGCTAGCAGCTCTTAACTAATCCAAGAGTCCTTCTCAGTTCAGGAAGATATTCTAAAGAGTCATTCTCAATTCAGGAAGATATTCTGAAGAGTCATTCTCAGTTCAACGATACCTTGCACCAAGATGAAGTGGCAAGTAGCTAGAAAGGAATAGGAAAAGGACTGGAGAAAAGAGAATACAAACAAATCGACATTTTTGTTACAACATTCAAGACATATGATGATTTTAAGGAAAGGTATTTTCCAAGGGCATGATTAGTGATGTCTTCATTCACAGGATGTATCTAGTTGCTTTTAAGTGTACTGCAAACTGTAATTGCATGGGAGAAACGTATGAAAAAGGTATAATCATCATTCCATCATCGCTATTGGCTCCATCATCTCCACTGGCTTCTGGCTTATGTCCTCCTGTTTCAGTATTATTTTTTAATCAATATTAATTTAATATTATATATTAAGTCCTTTTGGCTTATGTCCTCAATATATTATATATTAACTCAATATGTCCTTCTAGATTATGTCATCTTGTACTTTGGCCTTTGCTGAGTCACGAGTTTCGCTTATATCTAGCTTGCAGGTTGTTAGATATACTCTCGGGTTTATAGTGGCAGTGGATAGATTTGAACCTGAGCCATGCCCCGATTTCCCCATACCTTAAAAAAATATTATATATTAACTTAAGTTTTGTAATTAAATTTTTTAATCAATATTTAATTGATATTTGTTATATTTAAATTATTTCTATATGAATCCATTATTATTATTATTATTTGGAGTAATTTTAAGTTTTGTTTGGATTAGTTTTAAATTTTATTTTGAAATTAAAAGACAATTTTATTCTAAATGGTATTCACAAAATAATAATAATAGTCATATTCATAGATGAAGCCAAATACTAGATTACAATTTAATATTAAATATTATTTATTTTCACATTTTGTATTAAAATAGTAGGAAAAAAATACAAATTATATACATCTTTCCCAAAATGTCAAAATCAATGATGGATCATATTCTACTTGAAACCAAATACTAGGATTGCAATTTAATATTAAATATTATTCATTTTCACATTTATTTATTAAAATACTAGAAAAAAATACAAATTATATACATCTTCCCCAAAATATCAAAATCAATGAATATAGAGTTATGCAATCACATAGTGATTTACAAGGTAATACCCAATTCAATTACAAAATAATTATTACTATCATCTACCTATTATTTTGCGTTTTTTTGAAAATGTTATGGTCAAATGAAATAAATACATTATGGAAGAATAATAAATCAAAAAAAAAAAAACACTAACCACAATGTATAACAATTTAAACAATGTATAACAATTTAAACGTTGATAATAGATGACATTATAACACCCTCACCATGCCCTCTAAAGGAGGTGGAGCTATTTGCTACAAGTTTTAAGGTGTGTAATTTTAAAGAATGAATATATACAAGGTACATTTTGCAACATATGATATTTATACATGAGTATTAACATACACCTACTGACATGAGGTATGATGTGTAGTTCACTCATGTGCTACATTCAAACGTGACCAGCCCAAAATTGATACGATACTCCTCTACATTGTCCTTTTGTAGTGGTCCACCTTTCTAGAGTTCTTCCCACTTATCTTGTGCATGATATATGATTTATAATGATAGATCTCTTTGATATATCATTTTATCTTGTGAATTTGATATATATTGTAAGGAGGTTTCCCCCTTGAGTAAGGTTCTTATTCATTCACTATCTATATTTCTATGGAGTTAAAATGAGTCAAACTCTTTAACTCTACCCAATATCTTTGTGGAGAGCATATTATGGATTTCGAAAGAGGGTATCACATCTATGTTTTGCATTGAGTCTAACAAAGAAGTGATATGGGCCTAAAAACATGCAATGTAATCTTACAAAGCTTATGATACTAAGTAACCAAGTGCCATACAACTTTTTCATAAGAGTTAGTCCCTCTAATGGCTAATTGAACATACACCTATGCCTTGAGGTCAATTATTGATTAGGGGATCAAATTTTGCTCAAAAATTCAAAGTGCTCGGAATCACTTCAAATCGGACGAGAGAGTAGGCCTCGTCATTGCAAACCCAACGCAACTTGTTTCGTCTCAAAAGGACGTCGGGAGCGAGAGATATTGCAATCTGTTCATAAAGTCAAACAGCCAAAAAAAATGATGCTGACTGTATAGTCTGTACAGGCTGACGTGGCAGGGTCGTACGACCATACAGAAGTGACGTGGAATATGATGATTGACAGGCATGGTCGAATCAGACAGTGACACGTGGCATTTCGTTGGTTAATGGTAAGGTGCCATGTGGCCCAATCATGGGCTGCCACGTGGCACCCCTTTATTGGCTTGTGGTTTGTTATGTAAAATTTTATGGGTCCGTGGGGTTCGAACCCCGGACCTCACCGCCGGTGTAACACTTTAACAAAGTCCCCACGACCATTACTCCCGTATGATGTTGCTTACCATATAATGGTTCGCATTATTTTTAAATTCGTATGTTTGTATATTTGGGCGGGGGTCGGGGTCGTGTTGCTATTACATATGACCACCATATATATATATATATATATATATATATATATACGATTGTGCGCGGGTATAACACAACCCCGGTCACGTGTACTACCATGCGACTTGATATAACGGTTGGCGCGGTTTTACATTATGGTTTGAACAGTTCAAACGACCCGCCATGTGTCATATTATGATTTGCCTTTGGTTTTAGCCCTTTGC
>JASDQU010374005.1:13039-25837 GCA_032191745.1 Picea mariana | reverse complement strand
ATATACCATATTCATCTACATTTTAAACTTTGGTTCATATAACAGTTTCAAGTTGGTTTTCCATTTACCAATTAGTGGAAATTATACTTTAATTTGACCCCCCACAAGAGTGACCTGTGAATGGGGCCAATGTTGAAATTTTTTCAATTTCTTTTTTTATGCACTGAAATTTGACATGGTTGTAGTAGATTCCCATGTTGATGATATGGGAGGGTTTCGAGACTCAAATACGCCTCACATGAAGAATTCTACAATGAAAGGATCTTAATGAATTTTTTCAAACTATGCTTCTCCAAGTCATGGACATGGTATGCTTTAAGAGCTCATGTACAGTGAACGAGGTTCAAAACTTAAGAGAAACTTATGATTCAGGTATTGACCCCACACAAAGTGACCTATGAATGGGGCCAACGTTGAAATTTTTTCAATTTCTACTTATATGCACTAAAATTTGACATGGTTGTAGTAGATTCATGTGTTGACGATATGGGAAGGTTTCCAGACTCAAATATGACTCACATGAAGAATTATACAATGAAAGGATCTTAATGAATTTTTTCAAACTATGCTTCTCCAATTCATGGACATGGTATGCTTTAAGAGCTCATGTACCGTCCATAAGGTCTAAAACCAAGAGAAGCTCATGATTCAGGTATATACCATATTCATCTCCAATTTTAACTTTGGTTCATCTAACAAATTTCAAGCTAGTTTTCCATTTACCAATTAGTGGAAATTATGCTTTAATTTGACCCCGCACAGAGTGACCTGTGAATGGGGCCAATGTTGAATTTTTTTCAATTTTTGCTTGTATGCATTGAAATTTGACATGGTTATAGTAGATGCATGCATTGACGATATGTGAGGGTTTCCAAACTCAAATACGAATCACATGAAGAATTCTACATTGAAACGATCTTAATGAATTTTTTCGAACTATGCTTCTCCAAGTCATGGACATGGTATGCTTTAAGAGCTCATGTACCATGCGCGAGGTATAAAACCAAGAGAAGCTCATGATTCAGGTATATACCATATTCATATCCAATTTTATATTTGGATCATATAACAAATTTAAAGATGGTTTTCCATTTACCAATTAGTGGAAATTATGCTTTAATTTGACCCTACACAGAGTGACCTGTGAATGGGGCCAATGTTGAAATTTTTTCAATTTCTGGTTATATGCACTGAAATTTGACATAGTTGTAGTAGATGCGTGTGTTGACAATATGGGAGGATTTCCAGACTCAAATACGACTCACACGAAGACTTCTACAATGAAAGGATCTTAATGAATATTTTCAAACTATGCTTCTCCAAGTCATGGGCATGGTATGCTTTAAGAGCTCATGTACTGTGCACAAGGTATAAAACCAAGAGAAGCTCATGATTCATGTATATACCATATTCATATCCAATTATAAATTTGGTTCATCTAACAAATTTCAAGTTGGTTTTCCATTTACCAATTAGTGGAAATTATGCTTTAATTTGACCCCACACTTAGTGACCTGTGAAAGGGGCCAACGTTGAAATTTTTTCAATTTCTGCTTCTATGCACTGAAATTTGACATGGTTGTAGTAGATGCATGTGTTTACGATATGGGAGGGTTTCCAAACTAAAAAACGACTCACATAAAGAATTCTAAAATGAAATGATATTAGTGAATTAAATTAGGTTTTAAATCCATGTGTAGGGTCCATAAATCCATCAATACAAGAGCTTAACATGTGGCCTCACCTGAAGATTAACCACCTAATATCAACACCCCCCTTAATCTGAAAAAGGGTGCCACAAAGAGAATACGTTCCAATACATCATGTTTTCCCCCTTTATGGCAATTCTCCTATTCTAATGCATGCCATTAGAATATTGGTGAAGGTGGGCTCTAGAAGAGATTTGGTGAAGATATCTACTTGCTGATATACATGTTGGAAACTCTATGGGATATCTAGCTTAACCCTCGATCACTTTATTTGATGCGAATGTGGGTAATAGAGTCCCTCTATCATTAAATAAGTGACATGCCTAAAGCCTTTAACTCATGGTCACACTTTCCAAGGTGAATAACCTCCTCCTTTTTCAAATTAAAGAGTGATAATGATGGGAAATGGATAAATCTTTCTTACTCACTAATGATTTCATTGCCTATTTTCATTTCCACTTTTGATGCTTTGCCTTTATTTTCTTTAGATACAAGTGTGAACAAAATTTATTTGGTGGTATAGGGGGAAAGAAATGATTTGCAATCATATTAGTGAGGGGTGTCACCTTATATTGGGAATTTTAATACCATTGTATTGAGAATGAAGCATCCATATAAAGTTTTGACATAGGATTTTTTCCTTCATCCCATTACTTCTCAGCTAGAGTATTTTCTTATGTAAGAAAGATGTCTTTCCAAGATGGTCAACGAGTCAAAATTATGATACTAATTCATTTGAGAACTCATCGAGTCTTACCTACTTTCCCCGCCTTTATATATTGTCCCAAAGGATAGATGACAATAATTCAAGTATGTTTCATGTTTTATTGAAATCAACAAATAATCAATGCAACTATTTACCGGGAACTAAAAAAGGTGAATATAAAAAAAGTAGTAACTAAGAAAACTTGTATACCTACTATATACATGGTATTATGCTTGAAAATTGAAACAGTAGAGGTACCACTTCATATGTGAGGAATTGGTGAGTAGAGGGAATTTTATTCTCTCCAAGTTCTAAAGACGATGAGTGTTTTGGTTGAGTTTCTCTACGATCTAGTAAGGGCCTAACCATACGAGTGAAAACTTAGGATGATTTCCTTTGGGTTCATGGGCTTGGTACCATAAGAACACAAAGTCACCTACTTTGATTTCTTTGTCAGAGGATGATTGATCAAAAAATATTTTAACTAGGGATTGGTGGGTAAGAAATTTTTGTTTGTCCCTCTCTCTTATTCTAAATTAAGTGGGTTATTCAATATATTTCTATCCTTGGTGTCTCTCCTAGAACAAGCTTAGATAATTGTAAAAATGGAAGAAATATGTTGAGAGGGAGGATAGCATCTTTCCCATATACCAAGGCAAGTTTCTAGTTGAATCCTTGGATGTACTCAGTCTTCCCAAAGAGCATTGGATAATACTTTATGATAGCTTCTAGGATGGTCTTCTATAGCTTCTTTAATGATATGAACCATTTTTTTATTCATGGACTTGGCTAATATATTCCCCTTGGGATAATAGTTATAAGAGTGCTTTAAGACTATCTCATGGTCCATAGAAAATTATGTCAAATCAATAGACATGAAATATTTGGCATTGTCAAACATTAAAATTGTAGGGGCACCAAATCTAGTTATGATATTCTACTCAAGAAAGAATATAACCACTTTCATTGAAGTATTTTTCATAGGAATGGATTCATATTACCAAGTGTAATAATTAGTGGCTCTCAAGATATAATTTTTCCCCATTGAAGAATTGGGATTTATTGGGCCCATGAAATTAATCCCCACAGATGGAAAGGTTGATCAATATTTTTCTTTTTTAAAGAAGTGGAGGAGTTTCTTTGCTTTGAGAAAAGATTTGGAAAGTATGGTAGTTGTGCACATGGGCATGAGCATATTTAAACAATGTAGTCCAACAACACCCAAATTTAATAATACCGTGACAAGTAGTATCACCATAAAATTGACCACCAATGGGCCCATCTTACAATCCATTCAATCCCTTTGATCATTTTGCTACTCAAGGTGCCACAATAGGACTCCATGATAGTTGGAACCTCCTAAATGGAACTCATCAAACCATTGTATATTGAGCAAATTTATGTCTCAACCATTATTTTAACTTTTGAGCTCAAGTTCTTAGGGACTATATCATGCTCCAAGTAAAATTCCAATCCTTGGTACCATGACTCTACAAGGGTTGGGAGAAACTCCGCATCAAAGTACATGGATGATTTTTTTCCCAACCTTCTTCATTGGTTGCATCACTGGCCATGTCTTTAGATTCAAAACCTAATTTAAACAAACAAGAGCTCAAAATGTGGCGTCACCCGAAGATTAACCACCTAATATCAACACCCCCCTTAATCTGAAAAAGGGGGCCACAAAGAGAAGACGTTCTAGTATATCATATTTCCCCCCCTTAATGGAAATGCTCCTATACTAATGCATGCCATTAGATTGGTTAAGGTGGGCTCTAGAAGATATTTGGTGAAGATATCTACTTGTTGATCTACTAAAGGAAAAAATATTGACACAAGTTGTCCATGAGCACGAGGTTTCCAAATATAGTGCATCCAAATATCCATGTGTTTTTTCTTCTGATGATTCACTAGATTATGAATAAGCTCAATGGAAATTTGATTGTCACAAAGGTGGAATGAGTTCGTGGAGGAATACCTATTTGATCAAGCATCATTTGTATCCAGGGAAGATGCTTCCTGACATGAACTACACTAGCATAGTTGTCTTTAGTGGAGAAGAGACTCACAACTTGTTGCTTCTTAGAACACTAGAAAATTTCTCCAGAGACAAGAGAAAGCAAGTAGCCCAAGGTAGATCTTCTCTCATAAAGATCGCTAACCTAGTGAGCATTGAAAAAACCAAGGAGACATATATAAGTGTTCGTTGAGTAGAGAATGCTCATGTGAGTGGTTCCCCTAAGAGTGGAATGTGACTAACTCCCTAAGGTTCCTACATGTATTGAGAACACATACTCATTGCAAAGGAGCTATCTAGCTGAGAATGTTTAAGATAAAGAAAAATCTCAACTCTCAACTTCATCCCTGAAGCAATAGGGGTACTCATTGGCTTGCAATTATCCATCACAAAATGTTGCAAGAGATTCATGGTGTACTGAGGCTAAGAAAGGGGAATCCAAATAAAGTTTTGAGGATTTTGAAGTCCCAAAAACAAACAAGTAGGCCTAAATCAATCATCTCCAAAGAGTCTTGAAGTTGCACTTCACTTCCCTTACCTACATTGTTCTTTTGACCAGAGGCTGTTCACCTTGGAGACCTGATGCGATTATGAGTATGACCAAGCATGTACGGTACTCGGTCCTCTAGATTTTCAATGGCCGTTGAGGGGGCACCAGACACTGCAAGACATGTGGTTCTCTTCCAATCACTTGACACTATCTCCGGTTGAACCGATTTCAGGGTGGGCAAGCCGTTACAAATAAAATATAACTCTTCCTGAGGCCCCCAACGACGTCTCCAGATTTCTTAATGTTGTCATCCACCGCCATGTCTCGGTTCGGGAATATTAACCTGATTCCCTTTTGATGTTCGTGCATAGTGCACCCTTGATACATGGCTTCCCCATCTCTTAGGATCGACTAACCCATGTCAAAGTGTTGTTCACATGGAACATTTCCCCACTTCAGTCTTCAAAGTTCTCATTTGAATATTTGCTACTACCACCAAGATCTACACCGGGGGAACTTGTCAATATCATGAATAAAAACTATATATTATATAATATATTCATATAACATATAATATATTATATAAAATATAACATATACTATAATATATAATATAAAAAATATTATATACTATATAATATTTATAAAAAGAAAATATTTTAAATATTGTAAACATATATATAACATATATATGTTACAAATATATAACATATATTTGTAACATATATATTTTATATATGTAACATATATATAACATATATATGTAACATATGTATGTTATATATATATGATACAATCACAGACCCGACCCCATTCCCATTCGCACAAAACCAAAACCCGACCCAATTCACATTCTCCATTCACACAAAACTCGACCCCTAACCCCATTCGCACATAACCCAACCCAATTCAAATTCACGTTGACCCCATTCGACCGAACCCATGGTCATTCGCCTGACCCTTGCATCCTCTACCAAACAAAACCCTTGACCCTGCATCCCCTACCAAATGCTCCACAAAGGCGGATAAAGACCCCACCCAGCTACCAAATGAAAAAGAGACAAATACTGAGGCCTGCCATAGAGATAGAGAGGCGTCACATGATACATGATGACCCCACCAAGGAACCACATAGACAAAGAGTGACGAAGCAACGAACTAGACCAACAATGAATTCCAACTCAGTAAATTTTCCTCACTTTGTCCTTTTCAAATTTCTCATTTTGAAAAGTCTAGGGCACACATGCATCATCATTTGAATGAGATATTATGTATATTTGAGCTAGGGCTCCATGTTTGAATTAGATATTCTGCATATTCGAGTTAGGGGAAGATTCGAGTTTGAACTTTCGTTCCTAGGGTTCCAAAATCTGATTTTTTCCAACTCCAACATAATATTTTATGAAACCAAAAACTTGTCCAACCACTTGGATAGACCAACTACTCCAATCCTATTATTCCTCCATGTTGGGCTCAACTCAGTTGGCTCCATGTCTACTAAGCCTACGATTTTAATTTTATGCATAAAGTAACTAAGAAAATTCTCTACTCTAGCTCTTGCTGTCCAAACCTCCATGTTGTTTGAAGTAAATTTAGATACCCACCCAGAATTACTTAGTATTTTTTTCCTCCTTTGACATAATATTTTATGAAACCAAAAACTCATCCAACTACTTGGATACACTAGTTGCTCTAGGCTTATTATTCCTCCATGTTAACCACAATTTAAGAAACATGTAGTGGCAATAAAACATAGAAGGACGTCAGGTCTTGCAGAAGAACTTTGAAGGGTTGAAACTTTATATACCAAAAAGTTGGAGAAAGACTACATGCTCAAGACTTTTCTTTAAAGTTTTAAATATACAAGCCATAAAAATTATGCAATCTTTCATATCTCTCTTGGGAATTATATAAAGATACAAATATGATGTCAATATGGGTGTTTTAGTAGTGTAAAACAATGCTTCCTTATGGCATTACAAAATTCCTATGACATAAGTAAACGAGAAATTCAATTGCATTCTATCTCATAATAAGGGATAATGATCCTGAAGATGATGAATAATAGAAAAATATTGGAGGAATAAACAAGGATAAAGGTTAATCATAGCCCTATTCTCATGGTCATGACACTAATGAAAATAGTGTGGCAAGGGCCTGAACCAAAGGAAAGTTAAGAGAGGGAAGTCTTGAATGGTTTGAATTACAATAAGGAGGGGGAAAGTATCTTTGATTTGAACCATTATTTTTCTAAAGAAAAATCTTCAGATATTGTTTTTGGATCTAACTGATGGTGCATACAATACCCTAACTCACTTAAATATTCTTAAAATTCATGAGGCCTTAACATTGACATTAAGAGCTTGATTCACCCAGTACTTAATGTACTCTTGAAGGGTGGCCACTCTAATTTATTCTTTCACTTTCTATGTAAGCATCTCATATTCAAGTCCATGTAGGGAAGATTAGAGTTTGAACACTAATTGATTGCCAACTGTTTGAGAGAATTCCTCAACAGAATATTGCATGCCAACATTTGAAATAAATCCTAAATGATGAGGAGTCATAAAACTAATAGTTTTGCTATATTTGTTTTTCCAAATCAAGGCTTTATATTGCAACATCAACGAAGTACATGATCAAGTCCCATTTTTAATACATGACCCTAAATCTAGTTGTATGGAGCAATTTTCCTTGTGTTTTTGTAGTGTTGATTATGGGAAAAGTGTTATGAAAACTTGTTAAAGACGAGGTAAAATTCAGTATCAACAAACCACGAGTTTTGCAAGGACACTGCAAACAAGTATTCATCAAGAAAAGTGTCATCCACCAATCCTTTTTCGTAAATATCATTCACTAAGCCTTTTTAGTATCATCCACTAGAAATGCAGTCTTAGCTGGCTATAAAGAGATAAGTGTGACAATCATTTGTATGCTTATTGTTGCTGGAAATTACATTGAAAGACAGTCATTGTTTACACACATATTGTTGCTGGGATTTACACATAATCATTAATTCTAAAGAATCTATCCTGTTGAGTATCCTCCAACCATTCATTAATTCTAAAGCATCTACTTGTTGAGTATCCACTAAGCCTTTTTAGTATCATCAAGAAAAGTGTCATCCACTAAGACTTTTTAGTATCATAGACCCTAAATATCCTCGCTAAGGCTGCATTTCCTTCATCACCATATCTACATCAATTCCCAAGCCTAATGTTGGGACTTTAATGCCTCTTTCTATCCTAACAAATTTCATACACCTCTCATTCACTTGATTATACAAAGGTGTATGAAAATGAGAGGTACAAATGGATGTTGTAAGAAGAGTGAGGACCCTCAAGTTATGATGAGGCCAATTTCATAAAGCTACCTTATTATAACAAGCCAATTAGGGAAGTATTGAACAATGTGTCAAGAATTATGAAAGCCTTGTTGAACTCTTAAGGTTCTTCAAGAGAATGTTTTGACATATCCATTGTCTGAAAGAAAATAAGAAGTAAATGAAGGTATAACACAAGTTCTGATAAGACTAAGTATGGAATTGATTTTGGATTCAAGAATGTCCTAGATTGTAATATTTTTCATTCAACCTTTCTTAGAAGATCAAGTTCAATGATTGGGTGCGTTTGAGGGTCACCAAGAACCTTTTTCATCTTAAATTCTTCCATGGTTTTCACAAATCTTACAATCTAGGCCATTCTATAAAAGAGATTAATCACACTCCAAATCATATCAAGATAACAATAATGGGATGCCAAGTATGATATTAATCAAGTAAACAAGGACCCCAATAAGTTTCTTACATACAATAGAATCAAGTATATTCTCCAAGCAAAACATGGGTTCCTTGAATATTTGCTCGCTAACTTATCTTCTCATTTTTTCGAGTGTTGGTACCACAAACTTATATTCACACGATAACTTATATTCTTGTTTTAATGAGTGTAGGTACCACCAAATAGGTATTTGTCAGATCTAAATTCCTCAAGTGATGATCAAGATATACTCAGAGAGGTTGAAAGTGAGATGTGTTGTACTAGATGTACCGGTTCTAGATCAACTAGATCTAAAAAGGTAAGGAAAAGATTTCTTATACGCATGCAATTTTTTATTGCCAACGAAGGGTCATGTAATTATGATGCTGAGAGAATAGGTGACATTGAGTTGCCCTTGAGGTATAGAAATCTAGTGTAAAGATGGGTACCTAAGGAGCTACCTGAAGTGGACACATATTTCTTCATCAGTGGGAGGATGTATCACATTTCTCCTTCGTCCTTACATGGATTGGGGTTATTTTCCATGGATGGAGTATGTCGGACCCTTGATGGAGTATTTCATACCATTATACAAATACAATCACTGGTTGATGTTGGTCCGATATACATGAAGTATGCAGAGATACAGAGTTGCCGCAAATTATATACAGCTAGTAGATAACAAACAAAATAAAGGGGCAACTATGTATATTGATGGAAGGCCAAAAGCTTCTGGAAACATTGCGGGCTTTATAAATAGTACATGACCAGTGGCAAAAACTAAGCAACCGAATTGCATATTTGAGGGACGCAAAGGAAATTGTATATTTGTATGTGCAACAAAAACAATAGTTCCAGGTGAAGAGTTGTTGATTGATTACAACTTAAATCGAATAGATGGAGGGGGTGCAACTATGGGGGTAAATATCTTACATACCATTGAACTCAACCTTTGATTAATAATTGTTATAATTTATCGTTGCAATATTTCAATTTTTTACTGCATATATTTCATTTTTCATTATTTATTTTATGATATTACTGCAATATTTCATTTTTTTAATGTTACAGGTGAATTTCATAAATTTTGTTGATTAATTTATTGTGTCAACATCTGTCCAGGGTGACCGTGGAAAATCACACACTACATCTGTCCAAGGTGACTGTGGAAAGACACCCATTGTGCCTCAATAGGTAAATGTTAAATATAATAACAACTTATGACTACAATAACTAAATTTATGAAATTTCATTATTTATTTTCTCATATTACTGCAATATTTCATTTTTTTAATTTTATAGGTGAATTTCATAACTTTTGTTGATTGATTTATTGTGTCAACATTTGTCCAGGGTGACCGTGGAAAATCACATGCTACATTTGTCCAGGGTGATCGTGGAAAGACACCCGTTGTGCCTCAGCAGGTAAATGTTAAATATAGTAACAACTTACGACTACAATAACTAAATTTCTGAAATTTCATTATTTATTTTCTGATATTACTGCAATATTTCATTTTTTTAATGTTACAGGTGATTTTCATAACTTTTGTTGATTGATTTATTGTGTCTACATCTGTCCAGGGTGACCGTGGAAAATTGCACGCTACATCTGTCCAGGGTGACTGTGGAAAGGCACCCACTATGCCTCAACAGGGAAATGTTAAATATAGTAACAACATATGACTACAATAACTGAACTTCTCAAATGTTAAAGTTTATCTCATTAATTTTATTCATTAATGTATTGTGGCATGGTCACCGTGGGAAGTCACCCACTCGTAGTAGATCAGAGCAGGGTGAACGTGGGAAGTCACCAGCCGCACAACAACATCAGGTAACTGTTAGTGCTTAATAATAACTAAATTTGATTACAATATCTAAACTTTTTTGATGTTAAAATTATTTTAATTTCATTTATTGTTTGATGTTTTTAGTCTAGTACAGTTGATTTAGAAGATGAGGAGCTTGAGGACGAAATATTTTATTCCACTGACCCAATAGCAACTGTCGTGAAGGCCTTGAAGAAGGCAAACATAGAACATCTAGCTTTGTTTCGCAAAATACCCCTGACACAAGAGGACAGGGCAAGAATTGTAGAGCTACAAAATCTAATAATTTTTTTTGGGGTAAGTGGCATCTTCACATATTTTTATCAGCTATGACAATTACATATCTGTTTTTTTGTTTTATATTTTCTATATGATCTGATAAAGTAAATTTTTCGGTTTGTAGGAGTTTTTAAACCCCGTGCCCCAGAAACCTACTGAGCCTACAACTGCTATAGGTAGCAGTGATGGTCCAATGCAACAAAAAAGTCAACAAAACAAAGTACAAATGAGGCTTTTTGACCCTCCCGAGTTTCCCTTGAATCCATTGATGAGGGCACTGATGTTGACCGGCATGACACGTCGGAGCATGATGAGCCAGAGCTTGGGACTCCACATGACTCCAGAGATGAACGTATTGTGGATGGCGAGGAAGCTATTCATGGAGAAACACAAATTAAAAGCACCAGATCACTAGATCTCACCTTTCTGGTGGATGACACATGTGTTTTGATAAAGATTCAGAAGATTGCAAGTATTTGCTAATTAATTGATTCATTTTTATCATGAAATTGAAATGGACATTTGTTGAGATTATTATAAATTAATGGATACCACGTTTCTGCAGGAAACAATGTTTTCTACAGAAACTTGAATGACAAAGCATTGGAGCTATTTGACCCCACCATTCACACACGGTGGAATACCCAAGATAGTGAAAAGAAAGATGAATTGATAGGCCACATGGTAAGCCTGTTCGATAATACGTTCAACAAGAAGGTGGTTACAAAGTTAGATGACGATAATTTAAAAAATACCATGGCCCAATATAGGGAGAAATTGCAATTAGACCTCAAGCATGAGTGCCTTCCCATGGTTCTGGAGAAAGAGTGGAAGGCCCTGATAGAGGATGCAAAGGAAAACTTATTTAAAAAACAAGGAAGACATCCACGACCTGGTAAAGCAAGGTACAACACATGTCACCTTCTTAGTGAAATATGCTCATTTATATTTTTCTTTCTTGTTTTAAGTAACAATTCCGATATCTAAAAATTTTCAAAAATTCCATATATAGGCTACTTGACACCTCCAAAGCAACCAAGGATAGAGTGGAAAAGCACGGGCAACATAAACTAGGCCAGGGTGGCTATGGAAAACTAAAATCCCAAATCGTAAGAATTAAATGATTAACTGTGGTGAATATTTATTTAACAGTAGCAAACAAATATATGTTTTTGTTATTGGTAATTTTAATGGTGTTATGCATTGCAGTTAAATACATTCCAAACTATTGCCACCGAGGAGGACCTAAAGATTGGTTTCAATTAAGGTTTTAAAAGTGTGATTGAATATCAGAGAATCTTGGGGCAGACTCCAATCTCCCCAACCAGACAAATGCAGGTAAATAAAATGAATAAGGAAACCGCAGTAGCATGCTTGTAAAGTCTATTCATATTTTATTATATCACCCTTAACTAAGTATTTATGTTTGTTTTCAAGTAGCTATGCAACTGCAACAATGAATCTAGTGGTATTTNTCCAATGATAGTGGGGAGAAGAGTACCCATTCCGGTAAGTATTCTTCAGAATTTGAAATATTTACTGTGATTGTAGATATTTATTTCCTGACCTATACTTATATATTATCTTCTTTAAATGGAAAAGCATGTAGCTCAGGAAGGTGAACTATGAGAGGAACCAAGTGGACAAGAAATTAACGCACCGACTGTCACAACTACACAGACAGGTAAAGATCAATATTGTAATGTTAATCAAAATAATGAAATAGTTATTTCAATTATATTTCAACATATCGATATGATCATTTTCGTTGTTGCAGTTCACACCCCTGCACAACTGCCTCGATGCCCTTCTTAGCGACGTAGCATAAGTATGGTACATGAGGGCATGGAAACACAAACAATAGAAGGACAGGGAGCATGAAATACAGTGTCAAAGGATGATTATGATACCCCAACTGTCAATTTTATGAATGTAAAAAAACATTAATCAAAGAAAAACTAGATGTATAAATTCATGACTTATATTTGGATGTTTATTGATGTTTCT
>JASDQU010374004.1:41037-59266 GCA_032191745.1 Picea mariana | reverse complement strand
TGCTTGACTCTTTGGTTGATTTATTTCATAACTCTTGTGCTTCTCGGTAAATGATTTTGCAAAACCGACTATTAGTTATTTCATAACTCTCTCTCTCTATATATATATATATATAAAGGATTTCTCCTTCTTGGACACCTTTTGTTAAGTGTGTTTGTGCTCAATAAATTATACTAAAGTTTCTTATGATTTGGGTTGACATTGTGCATAAACAAATCAGATTGCAGTATTTTTCGAAACAACAATGGAAAGTATATGGTATTGGTTTCATTATGAAGATGAAAAATAATAACAAGGAAGAATTCAAGAAGAAGGATGAGACATATACATGAAAGGAATACTTGAGTAAGGTGATGTGCTTTTGATGTCATGAGATGGGACATTATGTAGGCTAGTGTCCATTGAAGAAGAAGGGAAAGGATGTGAGATAGGTTACAGATGGGAATATTACATGAGTAGAGGAGATGAACTCTCAATGTTAACTTTTGAGGTTACTTCAAAACTGTTTACGCCATACCTAGGGTGCTTCATGAGATTTGGGGTACATGGTGTATGTTCTGCCCCTGAATGGTCTGAGATGAATTGGCACATGAGAGATAATCCTTGATGGATTTGCATACTTTAGATAGCTTTCTCAATGGATGCTTTACCTCAAATGGTTGTGGATTAGTGTTCTTCCATTAGGAATTATAGTTCTCTTAGCATTTTGGTAGACACTCTTCATTAAGGCGTCATGAATTATCCACTTTATAGCTTAGAAAGTGTCCTAAATGGGATGAGAAGTGTTGTGCAACTTAGAGGAGAGATTTAAACCCTAGTTGACATGTGGTAGCTTGGATTCCATTTTGAAGGGATGGATATGGCTTGGGGATTATTGGGGCTTCAATAATATTATTGTAGGGGAAGTTGATCCAGGCAAGTACATTTCTTAGGAGGATCAATGGAATCCATGGAGGCTCATGATGGAGGGATGTGGATTTTCCTTTTGTAGCTACATAACCTTGTAGTAGGACACATGTATTTTAGAGTGTTGTAGGTTTCTTTTAAGGGCCAAGGCCCACATTCTATTATTGGCCTCAATTATCTCTCATGTAAATAGAGGAAGGAGAGAGTTCATTCGCTCACATATTTTCATTATCTCACTTGTATTCACTCTTGTGATGAGATATGACCTATAAAAGAGTGCACACAATCCTCTCCCTCTCTTGGTTTGCTAGGGTTTCTTGGTTTTCTTAGAGTATCTTGGAGCATCTTGAAGGTATAGGGTTAGTGTTTATCCCTTGGAGATTGAAGATTAGGGTTTTGTGATAAAACCCTAGGGTGGAGTTTTGAATAAGAAGAGGAGGAGAGGATTTTTTTCCTTGGAGGGTGCATTGGAGTGATGCTTGCATATTGGATCTTCTTGGTTGCTAGGGTTTTGTTGATTTTCCCTAGCTAGGATTTGAATATCTCGAAGGTGTTGGATTACTGAGAGGGGGGGTGAATCAGTAATAGAGAAATAATCCTTTTTAACCACAAAATGAAAGTGCTATATCAATGTAGCATTATCATACAATATTTGTAGAGTAAATAAACAATGAACAAATGAGAAATCATACACATATACAGTACACTAGTGTTTTTATGTGGAAACCCAAAGTGAGAGAAAACCATGGAATGCTTTTTCTTATATGTCTTTAATAATTACATTCATTGAAAGCACCAACTTCCTTTGTTTTCCAGCTACAACTGGAAGGAGGATCCAACCCCCTATTTTCTCAAGCTACAACCTGAAGGAAGCTCCAACTCCCCAATTCTCTAGCTACAACCAGAAGGAGGCTACAACCCCCTAGTTTCTCAGACTACGACCTGAGGGAAGCTCCAACTCCCCAATTATCTCACTACAACTAGAAGGAGGATACAACCCCCTATTTTCTCCAGCTACAACCAGAAGTTGGATACAACTACCTGTCCTTGCCGCATCTAACCGCCCTGTCGTAGAAGCAGAATGATGGAACCACTATCACAATATCATTGTGAGATATATTGTTGTAAACCTGTACCAATCAACCTGTAATCAACATGTACCAATAACTTGTGCCAACATGTACCATAAATCAACTTGTACCATAAACAAATGCATCAACCATGCACCAAACCTGTACAAATAACCTGTCATAATAACCTGTCCAAACAACGTGTAATCAAATTGTACCATAAACAAGTGCATCAACCATGCACCAACCTATACCTCAACCTATACCATCAACGAGTGCATCAACCATGCACCAAATATGTACCAATCATGTATCAAATACACATAAACTATGACTCATCAATATGCACCAACATCATCAACTATACACCTCATGTGTGTGCCAACTCATCAACTACTTGTCTCAACCATGTACCCAACATGTNCATCAATTTCATCATCCAAATCTGATTTGTAACTCTGTAATAGACCTGGTGTATATGATCACATACCTGCAAACCTTCCTTAACTTTAACAACAAGAGACTAGCATTTTCATCAAACTTTACTTTAGTCTCACATGACTAATTTTGGATTAGTCAACAACTCTAAATTGAAATAATCATAACTATGTACCTGTAATGAATAAATATATGAAAATATTACACAATGTTATTCAGTGTATTTTATGCAATTCCTCCAAGTTTCACTACTTGGAACCTCTCAGAAAAGGAGTTATAGCAAAAATGGCATACCTTGTTGAATTATGGCTTATTCTAGAGAGCAAATGTGTAGAGCGTGCCCCGCATAGAATATTTTTTGTATGGATTTGAAAATGGTACACATAATACTATAGACTATAATCTAAAGAATACATTTGGTGTTATGGAATTTGGATCTGTTATGAATAATTTATGACATTTTTACCCGAAACACTTGTTTTAGACTAGTTTTAGGACTAGCCACAAACCTTATTTTCCACAGAGTGTAACTCCAAAAATACAACGACCCACAAGATGAAATTTTTATCGCAAATACTTGGCTATGTTTTCTCAATGGACTCCCAATTTCACGGTCTGAATCATTCCAGAAAAAAAAAATATTTCGAAAATGGTGAGATGACCTGTAAATAACATACCTTAGAAAGCATCATCAAAAGAATTTATCCTCCCTTGAATTTTGACCTTCTTTACTTCACCTTCCCTCTGAAATTCGGATTAGATATCCTTTGGTTACCTCAGTCACTTGTATATATTCAATATGCTCAAGTGTGATTAAAATGAGAGAGCCTTGCCTCTTATTTATACTTTCATGTAGCTTCCTCAAGGGGTTACCTTTTAACCATCTTAACCCACTTTCCTTATTTTAGGTCTAACCCACTTCTAACCACTTGTCCACTTAGTAATTTCTCCATTAACTTTATTATTTAAATAATTTATTTTGTATCCACTTTGACTTATAGTACACTCATCACTTCACTTTATTATTTAAATTACCTTCTAACCATCTTAACCTGCTTTCCTTATTTTAGGGCTAACCCACTTCTAACCACTTGTTCGCTTAGTAATTTCTCCATTAACTTTATTATTTAAATAATTTATTTTGTATCCACTTTGACTTATAGTACACTCATCACTTCTCTATATTATTTAAATAATTTCTTCTTTGCAACCACTTTGACTACTTTGACCTTTTGGGGCTTCTAGATGACTCATGAGGGTTCTCCAACTTCACATGACCATAACTCTCTAACCGTGAGGAGTTATGTGATGTTCCACATACCACAGAAAATGGCATGACATGTACTATCCATCTAGAATAGTCTTACCTACAAATAATTGAAAAATCTCACCATTATCCATCCAACAAACTTGGGTCCATTACCCAAACCTTTGTGCTACCGAACTTTATTCAAGGGTTTAAATCAATGACAACCAACCCAATTAATCAAAAATATCCCCCTCTAGAATTGATGGAAACACTCTGATGCAATACTGAAGTCATATCACTCATGCTCCCCCGGTGACCATCGCTCCCGCTGGAACCTTGTCTATGTGCTCTTTCTCCAAGCATTTACCTTTGCATCTGATAAATCGCTCCCCCTTTGTCATCAATGGAAAAGGTATATTTACATCCAAGGTTTCTCCCCCTAACTTAATTGTCCTTGGGGATACTCCCCCTGACTGAACTCTTCCTGAAACCGATCCCCCAACTTGAACTGTCCTCTTTATGGTGCTTCCTCATGTAAATCTAAGACATATAAGATAAGAATTCAAAAGCATTCATTTTGGAGTAGAAATTACTCCGAGTCTCTGGAAAAAATACTCAAAGGCTTCCCTTGGAAGCGGTTTTGTAAAGTTGTCTGCCACTTGTTATTTTGTGCCCACAGATTCAGCTCTAATGTTTTTCTCTGCAACCTATTCCCGTAGAAAGTGATACTTTATTGGAATGTGCTTCATCTTGGAGTGCATCACTGGGTTCTTTTAGATACTGATGGTGATTGTATTATCACAATAGATTGGAATGGGATAATCATACTCAACCTGTATATATGTCAAATCTTGTTTCATCTATAGAACCTGAGTACAACATCCTACTGCTGCAATATACTCTGCTCTCATTGTAGATAAAGATACTGAAGATTGTTTCTTGCTTAGCAAAGATATTAAACACTCACCCAAGTAGAATGTTTCTCCACTGGTGCTCTGTTGGTCATCAATGCAACTTGCCCAATCTGCATCTGTGTAGGCAATAAGTGATAGATCCTTTCCTTTTGGATACCATAATCCAAACTCGTATGTTCCTTTGAGATATATGAAAATCCTCTTCACTTCTAATACATGTGATTCCTTTGGTGCTGCTTGAAATCGTGCCACTTGTCCAACTGCTTGCATTACATCTGGTCTGGATGTTGTCACATATAGTAAGCTACCAAACATTGACCTATATTGCCTCTCGTATATAGACTTTGAATCATCATATTTTTTCAACTTGCAACCAGTTTTCATAGGAGTGGTAATTGGTTTTCAATCTTCCATTCTGAACCTCTTTAGCATTTCTATTATATACTTAGTTTGAGAAATAAAAATTCCTTGGTTTCTTTGACGTATCTGAAGACCCAGAAAGAAGGATAGTTCTTCGAGTAATGACATTTCAAATTCATTCTTCATATCATTTGCAAATTTCTAGCTTAACCTGTCATCATTGCTTCCAAAAATAATATCATCGACATAAAATTCAATTAATAAAATACTATCTTGAGATACCTTGATGTAGAGGTTATTGTCTGCACTTCCTTTTCTGAACCCTGACTATTGTAGATATTTATCCAGTCTAGAGTACCATGCTCTAGGAACAAGTTGTTCAATGTAGACTTCTTCTTCAAGTTTCTTGTTCAAAAAAGCTAATTTCACGTCGATATCTGTCCATAATGTTAAAGACTCTACTACATAATTGTCCATAATTTTGACTCATATGTCATTATACTATCATGAAGTACTACTACAACTGATCAGTCTATCATATTGTACTTTTTCTAATTGAATGCACTGAATCTATCTACTCAAATTTTGCAAGCTGCTCGAAGGATGGTTCTTTGGTCTGTCTCAGCTACTGCATAGACTCCCCCTGTCTATTATTCATATTATCTAGGAGTCTCTAATCCAGATGGCTCAGAACAATTCATGTTCTGAAGTGTATTCATAATCATCTTCATTAGTAGATTCATCATCTCTCTAAGCTTTGACTTCTTTCTTTCTGTCTGTGGATTCATCTTTCACTACATTGCTTGAAAGTACAATCTCTTGAACATGTTCCTTATTTACCTATCCTTGTTTTCTTTCAATTATTTTCCAAATCTTTTTGTATCTGACATCTTTCCTTTTCTCTGTAGAATTTTCTTCATCTCATTTTATTTCCAATCTTGCGATCTCTAGGACCTAGTCTTTGTTCACCTATTCTTCATGTTTTGAACAGCCACTGTCAACATACCAACCACATTTCTTTTGCTTAGCTTGTAAAGAGAGTGTGCATTCTTCATTGCTATACTGATTTTTCTTTCTTATCCATGTTCTCTTCTGAGGCTCTTGTCTGTGACAGTTGTTGTTTTGTTGTGATTCTCTAGGAGGGATTGTCATTCTACAATCTTTGTCCATGTGTCCAAAGTTATTGCACTTGTAGAATTCCACTTCAGTGCTCAATGATTCAAACATGTTGTAGCTTATTCTCTGTGTTTCACTAGGCCTTCTTGGATAACCATTTTTTGTATGACTTTCAAAGTTGTTTATGTTCCTGCTATTAGCTCTGCAATTTACAGCTTTATGTCCAAAATTATTGCATGCATAACATAAACCCAAAAATATAGTTTGATACTTAGGAGTTGAAGATATTATCAAAGGTGTTACTCTTATGAATCCTTCTTCTTCCTAATGCCTATTTGTTTATGTCAGTTGTTGATTCTGAAATCTGAATCTTCTCGGTGGAGGAGTGTCCCTGTAATCTTCCTTGTAGGTCTTTCTATCCCCTTTGATTGTTTTTGCATAAATTTTTTGATATGTTTCTTGTTATGTTGATTTGGATCTTGATCCATTTTTTGTCTGATTATATCCAAGTTCGAACTTGTCATGATTAGGCCTTTGATTGTTGATAATTTCATCCAAAACTTTTGAGTTGTTTTGCATATTTTTCTTTTGAAGATCCTTTCTCAATGTGACAATATTTGCTTCCAAATTTCCAATGATCCTGTCTCTTTCTTCTAACTGTTCTTTGAGTGCTTCTTCAATTCTTTTATGAACCTTCAATTCTGTGATGATCTACTCTAGTTCTTGAGCGTCTTCCTTCTTGTCTAGTTCTTCTTGTAGCTTCTTGTTTTTCCTCTTTTCTCTTCTTATAACTTCTATGGAAGTCAACAATTATTCTCGGTAGTCAATTTCTGCCTCTTCATATTCTTCTTCGGTGTCTTGTTTATCAGAGTCTTCTACTACCATGAATAGAAATCTTTTTGTCTCATTGTCACTGACTTCATCTTCATCTAATGAGGAGATGTCTTCTTTGGTGCATTACATTTTTTTGAAAACTTTCTTTGTGGTTCCTTTGCCTTTATATGTTTGTTTCCTATTTGAGTAATCTTCATCATTCCCCTTATTTTTCTTATGAGAACATTTGTTAACAAAATGACCAATACCATCACAATTAAAACAAATCAATGGAAGCTTACATTTATATATGTCGTTGGTTCCCTTCTTCAATCTCTTGACAAAATTGGCCATTTCTTCATCATCTTCCAAGATGTCATTGTTGTTGTTATGTTCTTTTTCTTTGACCTTTTGGATGCTTTGAAAGTTTCTTCTTTTATATCTAGATTTTCATTTTCAGTTCTCATTTCATATGCAGTGAAGATTCCATGTAGTTCGTCCATGCTTATTGATTCTAGATCTGCTCTTTCTTATAGTGTTGATATCTTAGGATCAAATCTCATAGGAAGAGATCTTAGTACCTTTTGAACAATTATAGATTCTTTAATTTCTTCTCCCAATCCTATGATTGCATTTACTATTTCATCGACTCATAAGAAGTAAGCTGCAATATTCTCATATTCCTTAATCTTTAGTTGTTCGAACTGACCTATGTAAGTTTGAATCTTTGTTGCTTTGACTTTTGAATATCCTTCATAAATATTTTGAAGTTTGTCCCAAATATCTTTAGTGGATTTACAATGCATAACTTTGGTGTATACGGATTCACCAATACCATTCAGAAGTGCATTTGTGGCTTTGGAATCATTTTGACAGAGTTTTATTGCTCTTTCACTTGTTGGTGGAACTATTGGTTCTTTGTATCCATCTAATATAGATTGCCAAATTTCAAATCCATGTGCATGTATATATGTTTTCATCCTTCTGCTCCAAATGCATACTTTTGTCCATCAAACTTTGGTATTCCATGTTTATACATGTTGTTTCTCTTCATGATCTACCTTTCAGTGGTTAAACTGATTCTTGAAGGACCCGGCTCTGATACCAATTGTTGGATTATTGAGAGGGGGGGTGAATCAGTAATAGAGAAATAATCTTTTTTAACCACAAAATGCAAGTGTTATATCAATGTAGCATTATCATCCAATAGTTGCAGAGTAAATAAACAATGAACAAATGAGCAATCATACACATACATAGTACACCAGTGTTTTTACGTGGAAACCCAAAGCGGGAGAAAACCACGGAATACTTTTTCTTATATGTCTTTAAGAATTACATTCATTGGAAGCACCAACTTCCTTTGTTTTCCAGCTACAACTGGAAGGAGGATCCAACCCCCTATTTTCTCACGCTACAACCTGAAGGAAGCTCCAACTCCCCAATTTTCTGGCTACAACCAGAAGGAGGCTACAACCCCCTAGCTTCTCAAGCTACAACCTGAGGGAAGCTCCAACTCCCCAATTCTCTCGCTACAACCAGAAGGAGGCTACAACCCCCTATGTTCTCCAGCTACAACCGGAAGGTGGATACAACCACTTGTCCTTGCCCCGTCCAACCGTCCTGTTGTAGAAGTAGAATGATGGAACCATTGTCACAATATCACTGTGAGATATATTGTTGTAAACCTATACCAATCAACCTGTAATCAACATGTACCAATAACCTGTGCCAACATGTACCATAAATCAACTTGTACCATAAACAAATGCATCAACCATGCACCAAACCTGTACAAATAACATGTCACAATAACATGTCCAAACCCTGTAATCAACCTGTACCATAAACAAGTGCATCAACCATGCACCAACCTATACCTCAAATTGTACTATCAACGAGTGCATCAACCATCCACCAAATATGCATCAAATACACATAAACTATGACTCGTCAATATGTACCAACATCATCAACTATACACCTCATGTACATGCCAACTCATCAACTACTTGTCTCAACCATGTACCCAACATGTACCTCAACCAAAAGCCCTCATCAATGTCATCATCAAAATCTCATTTGTAACTTTGTAATAGACCTGGTGTGTATGATCACATACTTGCAATCCTTCCTTAACTTTAACAACAAGAGACTGGCATTTTCATCAAACTTTACTTTAGTCTCACATGACTAATTTTGGATTAGTCAACAACCCTAACTTGAAATAATCATAACTATGTACTTGTAATAAATAAAGATATGAAAATAGTACAAAATGTTATTCAGTGTCTTTTATGCAATTCCTCCAGGTTTCACTACTTGGAACCTCTCCGAAAAGGAGTTATAGCAAAAATGGCATACCTTGTTGAATTTTGGCTTATTCTAGAGAGCAAACTTGTAGAGCATGCGCCGCACGGAATATTTGTTGTATGGATCTGAAAATGGTACACATAATACTACAGACTCTACTCTAACCAATACATTTGGTCTTATGGAATTTGGATCTATTGTGAAGAAGTTATTACGTTTTTACCCGAAACACATGTTTTAGACTAGTTTCAGAACTAGCCACAAACCTTATTTTACACGGAGTGTAAATCCAAAAATACAACGACTCACGAGATGAAATTTTTATCACGGCTACTTGGATATATTTCCTCAATAGCCTCCCAATTTTACAGTTTGAATCATTCTAGAAAAAAGGTTATTTCTAAAATGGTGAGATGACCTGTAAATAACATACCTTAGAAAGCATCATCAAAAGAATTTATCCTTCCTTGAATTTTGGCCTTCTTTACTTCACCTTCCCTCTGAAATTCGGCTTAGATATCCTTTGGTTACCTCGGTCACTTGTAGATATTCAATATGCTCAAGTGTTATTAGAATGAGAGACCCTTGCCTCTTATTTATACTTTCATGTAGCTTCCTCAAGGGGTTACATTTTAACCATCTTAACCCACTTTCCTTATTTTAGGGCTAACCCACTTCTAACCACTTGTCCACTTAGTAATTTCTCCATTAACTTTATTATTTAAATAATTTATTTTGTATCCACTTTGACTTATAGTACACTCATCACTTCACTTTATTATTTAAGTTACCTTCTAACCATCTTAACCTGCTTTCCTTATTGTAGGTCTAACCCACTTCTAACCACTTGTCCACTTAGTACTTTCTCCATTAAATTTATTATTTAAATAATTTATTTTGTATCCACTTTGACTTATAGTAAACTCATCACTTCTCTTTATTATTTAAATAATTTCTTCTTTGCAACCACTTTTACTACTTTGACCTTTTGGGGCTTCTAGATGACTAATGAGGGTTCTCCAACTTCACATGGCCATAACTCTCTAACCATGAGGAGTTATGTGACGTTCCACATACCACCAGAAATGACATGACGTGTACTATCCATATAGAATAGTATTACCTGCAAATATATCAAAACTCATAAAATTATCTATCAAACAAACTTGAGTCCATTACCCAAACCTTTGTGCTACTGGAATTCGCTACCGGACTTTCTTCAAGGGTTGACATCAATGACAACCAACCCAATTAATCAACAGGAGGATTTTCACTAGCCTTGAGAGAAGAATATGGTATGTACATGTACTTCATCTGGAGTATATCAATGAAATTTCTGGCTATCCAAAAATTGTGTAATTTCCAAATTTAAACTTTTTAGCTATATATGTTATTTATGAA
The DNA here is from genome assembly GCA_032191745.1 of Picea mariana. Taxonomy (NCBI): domain Eukaryota; kingdom Viridiplantae; phylum Streptophyta; class Pinopsida; order Pinales; family Pinaceae; genus Picea; species Picea mariana. The sequence goes on along the minus strand of JASDQU010374004.1, from coordinate 48,686 downwards.
TTGCTATTTACAACCATAAATGTCTTATTGATTTTACATAAGTAAAAGGAAATTGTTTTAGTGATTTGGCATCTAATTGAATAATATAAGGGGGAAACTATTGTTTTGGTATTGTTCTCAAATTACTGAGAAGTTTTGGCTTTTCAAAAGTGACACGTTGTACTCTTTTTGCTACCATTTTGTACTTTGTTGTACTGTAGCCCCAAGGATAAATATTCACATGGTTATGTTGGAAGCCCTACACGATTTCACTATTTGAACGAAAAACACCACTTTCTGTAGCTGCCTTCACCTCATCTTGTAAATATTATCATTTGGAGATGATTATTGGATTACAAAAGATGTTCATTAATTCTCTAAGATTTGTGTTTTCATTTTTGTTTCATGTTTGATTCATGACTGAAAGCATGAATCAAACTTGAAAACTTAGTTTCGTATTATACTTCTATTCAAGGCATTCTTTTAAAGGGTCATTGTGCTTGTATCTACTCTATGTCTAATACTTGAATGACTTACCTTTCGAGTGTTTTGAATGTTGTTGTGATTTCTATACACTTAGTTGATTCGCATTTGAATTATGAACATTTTTGTATATTTAAACTTTTTGAAAATCAACTATAGTATTGCTAGTCATAATGCACAAGTATTATACCCTATACATAATCCTTTTGTTGCCAGAGTGAAGTAATAATATTTTCATTATGGTTTGAGGGTTTTTGTCATGTCCTGTACGCGAGGTTTTCATTACCAAGAGTGCTCAAGCCTCAATAACCGAACCCTCAATGTTCAGACTATGATTACGCAGGGGTTTCTCTTAGTTTGTTTCCATTTAATTCTCTCATATTTGTTCCTTTTACTCCTACCATCTAAACCCACAACTATATTGAGTCACCCATGTTACAGTCTAGTCATATTCTTAATGGCTCATGTTGTCTTAATAGAGCCTAATGGCACTCAAGCATTGTTATCCCATGACGATGCAGTCAAGGATTTGAAAGGTCAGGGTTGGGATGCCTTCATAAAAAGGTTCGAAGGGTATAACCTTCATGTGGCTAAGGAATTTGCACAAACATTTGATGGGTATAGGGCGAAAGTTGGAGATATCTAGTTGGAGGTGACTAAGGAGTTTATGAGTAAAGCCACAGGGATTCCATCCATCGGTCAGAAGTGGTTCAAGAACTCAAAAATCGAAGACGTGCCATGGACCCTCTTCATGACCTCTAGGAAAATCAATTGATGTGAAAAAGGTATCCCTATTTCTTTTCTTAAAGTTAGATGGCATGGTCTCCTGTCGGTCCTTAAACAGTTTGTGACATGTGAGGCTCATTATGGTCTAGTTTTTCTCTATCATATAGTTTCTTATGCACTTCATAAGATTTCATTTGAATGTGCCTTTCTATTTGATAAGGAGCATGTACAACATGTCTAAAAGGTATAAAAAACAGAGCCTCGACTCTAGTCTTTTCCACCATGGCTTAATCAAAATTATGTTAACTCACCGTTTGACAACCATAGGTGATTGTTGGGATGATTTTTTAGCTAGAAATGGTTTTGTTTCTATCGTTTCTATAGACAGCCCTAATTCGGGTGAATCATTGGCAAAAGAACATTTTGACAGTCCGACTAATAATCCAACCACAAACCCCATTGACAAAGTAATGCCTAGTCAATCACCCCATGATCAACAGGTTGTAGGTTTTGAGTGGAGTGAACCTCCTGTACCTCATTTGGATAATGGTCGTAACGCCACTATGAAACCCTATGTCGACAAATCTCACAAACAGTCAAAACAAAAGCACACAGCGTTAGGGTTCTGAAATAAAAGAGTTGGTTGGCTAATTTCGAGAAAGTTGAGAAATAGAACCAAACCTCATTTGAGCTTGATCGGCCCGATCGAGGTCAATGAGGTCTCAGATTCAAAAATCTGATCCTTCTCAACCATATGACTTTGTTAATAATCTTCCACCATGTCTCAAGGATAAAGGTGAGTTCATAGGTATTAGGATTGGTCAAGGGCACGTAACAGGTAGTATTGATACAACTAGTCTTGACTGTACGCTCCATCAACAGATCGTCTCTCCCGTGCAATGTGAGGTTTGCCTATAGTGGATTGAATGATACTATACTGATATCCCCATCCTCCAAGCTTGGATTAAATCACTCAGAGCTCACAATGAATTACTGACAAAAGAAAATTGTGACCTCARAGCAAACGAAGAGAGACAATCTAAACGTCTTAAGAAGACARGCAACGTCRTGATMAAAAATRCAGACAGTGTTAATKCCATAATCAATTCCGAGCTATCYTGATCCATGTTTAGTCATTGGTTGAAATGGTAAAATGGTTTTTCCTTCTTATTACATGCATGTTATCTTTTTGAATCAAATCAGTTTAAAAATTGGATTTCTTTTTCCAATATAAGACTGGGTACAGAATCTTTCGATTCTATAGCCAAGTCATTTTTAAATAAAAATTTAGTAATTAGTTGTTAATAAATTATCTAACTTATTCCTATTTCATTTTCAGGACATGGTAGATCTTGATGTTGATTTTCTGAAGAGGAACATGTTTGATTTAGATGATTAGTATCTCTTTCCTGTTTATTTTGTAAAGAAGAAAAAAAAATATTAATTTTTGAAAAGAAACAATTCAGTTATGAGTGGTTGTAAGCCCTCCTTTTTTGTAATATTTTGATCTCATGGGATTTGATCCTGTCCTAAGAGATAGGAAGAGGAGATTTCAAAAACTCTTTAAATACTCTACATTTTGTAAATGAAATGCATCTTGGCCTGGAACCAATTGTGGACGAATGATTTACATGACTTAATGGAACAGCGTGCAACATTTAGGCTTTAGTCCATTGCGAATGTTGTTTCATTGACCTTTTGTTTTATTTAATCTTGGGATATTAATATGTTGTGTAGCTTTAGACTCAATAACATGTTATGTTTCATGATATTCATGCTATAGATATCGTTCATGATTTATTGTTCTAGATATTGTGACTGTGATCATCATATCAATTTGAATATCAGGATTTTTCTTTGATGTTGAGTTGATGAATGAAATGAATGTATTACACATAGATTTCTCTTACTGTAATCACTTGCAATCATAAGATCACAGTATCACATGTGTTCAATATTTTGTTATTAAACTATGGCTGGAAATACATTTCTTGAATTTATTCAGGAAAATTTTAGTATAAGCCCACTGTAGATTTCTTTCAGAAGGCAAGGTAGCCGGATGCCCTTGTTCGCACAGAGGCTTGAACACATTTAACAAACTAACATCAGGTTAGCCTCGTTGCTTCTAATTTCTGTCATTTTATGTATTAATGAAACAGGAAAGTTTAGATCGGCTTTGACCATCTGTACATGCTTTTTTCAAAACTTAGTTAATTCAAGTTTTGTTATATTTATAAAAAGAAAATAGAAAATATTAAAATGTGTTTTCTTTATCTGCTTCTCAAAAACAATTATATTTACATTGATTTCATAAGTTTCCATTAAAACTTGCAACCTGTAAATTATGTCCATTAGTGATATTTTATTTCTCTGCTTAAATACATTTATAACAATTATATTAGAGTGTGTATATATATATTATAGTTTTAACATTAGTTAGTTTTTTTTCCCTTTCCTTATCTTAGGACCTTATATTGGCTAGAAGAGCCATTAAACCTGTCAGAACAGGTTACACCAAATGGCTTGGGTTAATTAGACAACCCCGGACCGGACTTGTTCTTCTAGTTGACAGCTTGTCAATTTTGCTCGTCAACAAATGGTGCTAGAAGGAGGGCCTAATTCCAATTGATGGCACGTGGAAGTCGTAAGAATCCTCCCCCACACACTCGCTCCCCTGTAATAACATGTAGTCGCTCGGACAAAAATGTTACTTCTGAAACAGCAACTACCTCAAACGATAATCTTCAGTTTCCCATTGAACCAGTGACACCATCTCCTCAAGGGGTCGACGTACAAGAAATTGTTCATCAATCACTTATGAGGACACATAGAGCCTTGACCCGTATCAGACAACCTAGTAGGCCTCTTAATCAACCTTTAGATTTCTCGGATATCCGAGAAAAACTTTAAGGCATTGGTTTTCTTTTAAACCCTTTAGGCAATAATACTAAAGATCCTGTCGAAACTCCTACTCTCAGAGTTGGAAGATCTGGTATCCCACCTTCCCCACCTGGTTCATCTCCATCCTCTTCGGGAGGAGAGTCATCTGACGAAGGTAGTTCCTCATATGAACCATCTCAACCTTTGGCACCACCAACACCCATTGCAAACCAAAACAATCCCGCTAGACCCTGGCTCGATCAAGATGTCGTGGTTGTACCTGAACCTCAACAGCCATTGCCAAAACACCCGGAGAAATGGTTGCCTAAATTTGATCAGGAATCTAAGCAATCTGTCGAAGATCACATAAAGTAGTTTATGTTGGCCATTAGACTCTGAAGTGTAGAGCATGAAGACGTAGTATGCAGACTCTTTCCTTATACATTCGAGGGCAATGCCTCCACGTGGTATTTTTCCCAACATCCCCAAATCATCGCCTCTTGGGACAAGTTTGAAACCTGTTTCTTAGAGAATTTTGGAGACGATAAATCTCCTGAAGTCTTGGTCATGGAGCTCTCCAGCCTAAAAATGAACCCTAAGGAGAAAGTAAAAGATTTTAACCAGAGATTTCTTACGTTAAATAATCGAATTCCCACGGATTCAATGGCCGTTGAAAGTCTAATTGCTACATATTACACCAAATCTCTACACCACAACATAGCAATTTGGGTCAAAAGGTCTAAGAAGAACATGTTGATGAAAGCCTTTGAGGAGGCAAGCCAAATAGAAAAGGATATTTTAAGCTTGAAAGATAATCTCAATAGTGAAGTTGAAACAGCTTCATCCTCTAAAAAGAAAATATAAATCCTCACTAGGCCTCCCCAAGCCAAAAGTCAGCCTGAAACTTTAGACTTGGAAAGCTTGCAGAAATATTTCCAAAAACTATCAAATCAAGTCGAGGACTTGAAGAGATCAGCCGAGGAGTCATTCTCAAGCAAAGGAAGTTTTAAACCTCCTTTCAGAAAACCTTTTCCTCCCAATCGGCCAAATTCGACCACTGAAGGTCTCAATTTCAAAAGCTTGCAGTATGCTTTGCAAACTATTCTAGAAGCACATGATAATCCTGCTTCTGCCCCTTCTGAAAGTTCTAAAGACATAGCTAAGGAAGAAGTATCGGAAGAAGAAGATTCATCTCCCAATATCTTCGGACACTTCTCTGACAGTATTTTCCAAGCAAACTTTGAAATTGTCAACCCTTACAACACAAGAAGTAAAACACAGAGAAAACCTTCTTCTGAAGTGAGTAACAATGTGCCTCCAAAACATTCTAAACAAGCTGAAATAAAACAGAGTTTAGCAACCCCAGTTTTAGAATATGAATTAATTGAAGATCTGAAAAAAACTAAGGGCTAATATTCATGTTTTTGAGATTTTGAAATTTCCTCTTATTTTGCAAAAAATGCTTCAAAGTATCGCAGAAAATAGTAAGAACAACGATCCTAGAAGCAAGAAAATTGTAGAAATTAGTTCTTAAATAGCCAAAAAGATCCCTACTAAAGCGACATTTGAACCTATGAATAAAATGGATTTAGCTAAAAAAATTGTATTAAATGTAAATAAAATTGTTTCAAGGACAGCGGCAAAAATTCAGCAGAATTTTGTTGTTAACAATCGTAAAAATGTCCCTCCTTTCTTATTAACTTTTGAAATTTTCAATAGGAATGTACATAATTGCATGGTAGATTCCGGCGCATCATCAAATGTGATGCCTTTGTCCGTTTGTCAAAAAATCAATTCAAAAGTTCAACCTTCTAATCTCAAAATCATTCAGCTTGATCAAATGAACGCTAAGCTAATCGGTGAACTTAAGAATTTTTTGGTTAGGTTATCTTCTAATCTTAAGGTTCACCAAATTATGACATCATTGTTGTTGACATCCCTGAAGTCTATGGGTTTTTTTTAAGCGGGGATTGGTCCGAACAACTGTATGGTTACTTTGTCGCTGATTGGTCTCATTTGTGGCTGCCAGAAAATGGACAGCCTAACAAAATTAGGATAAATTGTGAACACTATCTCAAGCACACTGTGAAGGATCTAAATGATGTAAATGAACCATTTGCTGCATCTANTACAGTCATGTTTTTTTTTTAAATCAGATCAGTTAAACTTAGATTTCTTTTACCAATATAAGATTGGCTATAGAATCATGAGATTCTGTAGCCATGTCATTTTCATATAAAATTTAGTAATTACTTGTTCGAGCAACTGTATGGTTACTTTGGCACATATTGGTCTCATTTGTGGCTATCGGAAAATGGAAAGCCAAATAGAATTAGGATAAACCGTGAACGCTATCTCACACACACCGTAACGGATTTGAATGATGCAAATGAACCATTTACTGTATCCATTAATTAAATTGAAATGCAGGGAATGAACACCTTCTTTGGTAACTTCATGACCGAAATTTCCCCTTTCACTGATCCTGGGAAACAATCAGAACTTATGACCTGTACTCAGTCATCAGCTTCGCCAAGTGTATCAAACACTGCTGATGAAGCTCAAATTTGGTCGTTGTACTTCAACGGATCTAAATCCAAAGAAGGAGTTGGTGTGGGATGTGTGCTCATCAATCTTGAAGGTAATAAGACTTTCATTGCTTGTTTATTAGAGTTCAAATGCACCAATAACACCGCCGAATACGAAGCCCTTTTGCAAGGACTCAGGAAAGCTGTGGATATGGATGTAAGAAATTTAATGGTATTCGTGGATTCAAAAATTTTGGTCAGATAGGTAAGAAATTCCATACATTGTCTATCACCACATCTGAAAAGTTACCAAACAGAGGTATGGAGTTTAATGCAAAGATTTTCAGCATTTAATATAAATTCCATTCCTAGACTAAGAAATTCAAAGGCCGATTTATTAGCTAATGTTGCTTCCAAACTGCTGCCCATAGAAGGTCTTTCTCCTAATGCATTTTTGATTGAATTGTTGTTCAGGTCGTCAATCCCAGATAACATTACCAATTGGAGAGTGTTCGATGATGATCAACAAATCATCAACTTCTTGCACATGGAGGACACCTTCCAAGGTGCAGTCATTGACGAAGGCACTCACGATGAAAACCTCCGCAACTTCACGGTAATATTAGATTCTAGATCTCTTGAATCGACGTCTGATCTGGTAAACTCTATTTCTATATCCGTTGTAAGACTAGAAAATTTTTATGACTTGCATGATAAATTTAGAGGATCAATTAATTGTAAAACAAATAGTTCTTCTTTGATTTATGAGACAATCAACTTAGCGACTAAGGAAAATCCTCAAAATATTAATTTGGGAATAAGATGTTCCTAGCAAGAACGATCTTCCTTTTTAAAGTTATTTAAAGAATTCAAAGACATTTTTGCCTGGATGTATGATGATTTGAAAACATTTGATCCCAATATCATACAACATGTCATCCCCATGAAACCCCAGACCCAACCTTTTCAGCAGAAGCTGAGGAAGATGCACCCTAAGTTGGAACCCACTGTCAAGAAAGAACTAAATAAATTACTGAATGAAAAGATAAACTT
>JASDQU010374004.1:7044-22129 GCA_032191745.1 Picea mariana | reverse complement strand
TGTAGGGCCAACCCACTTCTAACCACTTGTCCACTTAGTAACTTCTCCATTAAATTTATTATTTAAATAATTTATTTTGTATCCACTTTGACTTATAGTACACTCATCACTTCTCTTTATTATTTAAATAATTTCTTCTTTGCAACCACTTTTACTACTTTGACATTTTGGGGCTTCTAGATGACTCATGAGGGTTCTCCAACTTCACATGGCCATAACTCTCTAACCGTGAGGAGTTATGTGACGTTCCACATACCACCGGAAATGACATGTCATGTACTATCCATATAGAATAGTATTACCTGCAAATATATCAAAACTCATAAAATTATCTATCAAACAAACTTGGGTCCATTACCCAAACCTTTGTGCTACCGTAATTCACTACCGGACTTTCTTCAAGGGTTGACATCAATGACAACCAACCCAATTAATCAACAGGAGGATTTTCACTAGCCTTGAGAGAAGAATATGGTATGTACATGTACTTCATCTAGAGTATATCAATGAAATTTCTGGCTGTCCAAAAATTGTGTAATTTCCAAATTTAAACTTTTTAGCTATATATGTTATTTATGAATTGCTATTTACAACCATAAATGTCTTATTGATTTTACATAAGTAAAAGGAAATTGTTTTAGTGATTTGAAATCTAATTGAATAATATAAGGGGGCAACTATTGTTTTGGTATCTTTTGTTTTCAAATTACTGAGAAGTTTTGGCTTTTCAGAAGTGACACATTGTACTCTTTTTGCTACCATTTTGTGCCTTGTTGTATTGTAGCCCCAAGGATAAATATTCACATGGTTACGTTGGAAGCCCTACACGATTTCACTATTTGGACGACAAACAACACTTTATGTAGCTGCCTTCACCTCATCTTGTAAATATTATCATTTGGAGATGATTATAGGATTACAAAAGATGTTCATTAATTCTCTAAGATTTGTGTTTTCGTTTTTGTTTCATGTTTGATTCATGACTGAAAGCATGAATCAAACTTGAAAACTTAGTTTTGTATTATACTCCTATTCAAGGCATTCTTTTAAAGGGTCATTGTGCTTGTATCTACTCTATGTCTAATACTTGAATGACTTACCTTTGGAGTGTTTTTAATGTTGATGTGATTTCTATACACTTAGTTGATTCGCATTTGAATTATGAACATTTTTGTATATTTAAACTTTTTGAAAATCAACTATAGTCTTGCTAGTCATAATGCACAAGTATTATACCCTATACATAATCCTTTTGTTGGCAGAGTGAAGTAATAATCTTTTCATTATGGTTTGAGGGTTTTTGTCATGCCCTGTACGCAAGGTTTTCATTACCAGGAGTGCTCAAGCCTCAATAACTGAACCTTCAATGTTCAGACTATGATTATGCAGGGGTTTCTCTTGGTTTGTTTCCATTTAATTCTCTCAGATTTGTTCCTTTTACTCCTGCCATCTAAACCCACAGCTATCTTGAGTCGCCCATGTTACAGTCTAGTCATATTCTTAATGGCTCATGTTGTCCGAATAGAGCCCAATGGCACTCAAGCATTGTTATCCCATGACGATGCAGTCGAGGATTTGAAAGGTCAGGGCTGGGATGCCTTCATAAAAAGGTTCGAAGGGTATAACCTTCATGTGGCTAAGTAATTTGCACAAACATTTGATGGGTATAGGGAGAAAGTTGGCGATATCTAGTTGGAGGTGACTGAGGAGTTTATGAGTAAAGCCACAGGGCTTCCATCCATCGGTCAGAAGTGGTTCAAGAACTCAAAAATCGAAGATGTGCCATGGACCCTCTTCATGACCTCCAGGAAAATCAATTGATGTGAAAAAGGTATCCCTATTTATTTGCTTAAATTTAGATGGCATGGTCTCTTGTCAGTCCTTAAAAAATTTGTGACATGTGAGGCTCGTTATGGTCTAGTTTTTCTCTACCATATAGTTGCTTATGCACTTCATAGGCTTTCATTTGAATGTGCCTTTCTATTTGATAAGGATCTTGTACAAGATGTCTAAAAGGTATAAAAAATAGAGCCTCGACTCTAGTCTTTTCCACCACGGCTTAATCAAAATTCTGTTAACTCACCATTTGACAACCATAGATGATTGTTGGGATGATTTTTTAGCTAGAAATGATTTTGTTTCTACCGTTTCTATAGACGGCCCTAATTCGGGTGAATCATTGGTAAAAGAACATTTTGACAGTCTGACTAATAAGCCAACCACAAACCCCCTCGACGAAGTAATGCCTAGTCAATCACCCCATGATCAACAGGTTGTAGGTTTCGAGTGGAGTGAACCTCCTTTGCCTCATTTGGATAATGGTCATAACGCCACTATGAAACCCTATGTCGACAAATCTCACAAACAGTCAAAACAAAATCATGCAACATTAAGGTTCCAAAATAAAAGAGTTGGTCGGCTAATTTCGAGAAAGTTGAGAAATATAATCAAACCTCATTTGAGCTCGATCGGCCCGATCGAGGTCAATGAGGTCTCAGATTCAGAAATCCAAGACTTCCTGACTTTAGAAGATCCAGATTGTCATAAATCTGATCCTTCTCAACCATATGACTTTGTTAATAATCTTCCACCGTGTCTCAAGGATAAAGTTGAGTTCACAGGTATTAGGATTGGTCAAGGGCATGTAACAGGTAGTATTGATACAACTAGTCTTGACTTTACGCTCCATCAATAGATCGTCTCTCCCGTGCAATGTGAGGTTTGCCTACAATGGATTGAACGATACTATACTGATATCCCCATCCTCCAAGCTTGGATTAAATCACTCAGAGCTCACAATGAATTACTGACAAAAGAAAATTGTGACCTCAGAGCAAACGAAGAGAGACAATCTAAACGTCTTAAGAAGACAAGCAACGTCATGATAAAAAATACAGACAGTGTTAATGCCATAATCAATTCCGAGCTATCCTGATCCATGTTTAGTCATTGGTTGAAATGGTAAAATGGTTTTTCCTTCTTATTACATGCATGTTATCTTTTTGAATCAAATCAGTTTAAAAATTGGATTTATTTTGCCAATATAAGACTGGCTACAGAATCTTTCGATTATGTATCCAAGTCATTTTTAAATAAAAAAAATAGTAATTAGTTGTTAATAAATTATCTAACTTATTCCTATTTCGTTTTCAGAACATGGTATATCTTGATGTTGATTTTCTGAAGACGAACATGTTTGATTTAGATGATTATTATCTCTTTCCTGTTTATTTTGTAAATAAGAAAAAAAAATATTAATTTTTGAAAAGAAACAATTCAGTTATGAGTGGCTGTAAGCCCTCCTTTTTTGTAATATTTTGATCTCATGGGATCTGATCCTGTCCTAAGAGATAGGAAGAGGATATTTCAAAAACTCTTTAAATACTCTACATTTTGTAAATGAAATGCATCTTGGCCTGGAACCAATTGTGGACGAATGATTTATAGGACTTAATGGAACAGCATGCAACATTTGGGCTTTAGTCCATTGTGAATGTTGTTTCATTGACCTTTTGTTTGATTTAATCTTGGGATATTAATATGTTGTGTAGCTTTAGACTCAATAACATGTTATGTTTCATGATATTCATGCTATAGATATCATTCATGATTTACTGTTCCAGATATTGTGACTGTGATCATCATATCAATTTGAATATCAAGATTTTTCTTTGATGTTGAGTTGATGAATGAAATGAATGTATTACACATAGATTTCTCTTACTGTAATCACTTGCAATCATAAGATCACAGTATCACATGTGTTCAATATTTTGTTATTAAACTATGGCTGGCAATACATTTCTTGAATTTATTCAGGAAAATTTTAGTATAAGCCCACTGCAGATTTCTTTCAGAAGATAGGGTAGCCTGATGCCCTTGTTCGCACAGAGGCTCGGACACATTTAACAAACTAACATCAGGTTAGCCTCACTGCTTCTAATTTCTGTCATTTTATGTATTAATGAAACAGGAAAGTTTAGATCGGCTTTGACCATCTGTACATGTTTGTTTCATAACTTAGTTAGTTCAAGTTTTGTTAGATTTATAAAAAGAAAACAAAAAATATTAAAATGTGTTTTCTTTATCTGCTTCTCAAAAACAGTTATCTTTACATTGATTTCGTAAGTTTCCATTAAAACTTGCAACCTGTAAATTATGTCCATTAGTGATATTTTCTTTCTCTGCTTAAACACATTTATAACAGTTATATTAGAGTGTGTATATATATATTATAGTTTTAACATTAGTTAGTTTTTTTTCCCTTTCCTTATTTTAGGACCTTAGATTGTCTAGCGGAGCCATTAAACCTGTCAGAATAGGTTACACCAAATGGCTTGGGTTAATTAGACAACCCCAGACCAAACTTGTTCTTCCAGTTGACAGCTTGTCAATTTTGCTCGTCAACAAATGGCGCTAGAAGGAGGGCCTGATTCCAATTGATGGCACGTGGAAGTCGTAAGACTCTTCCCACAGACACTCGCTCCCCCATAGTAACATGTAGTCACTCGGACAACAACGTTACTTCTGAAACAGAAACTACCTCAAATGATAATCTTTAGTTTCCCGTTGAACCAGTGACACCAGCTCCTCAAGGGGCCGACGTACAAGAAATTGTTTGTCAGTCACTTATGAGGACACATAGTGCCTTGGCCCGTATCAGAAAACCTGGTAGGCCTCTTAATCAACCTTTAGATTTCTCGTATATCCGAGAAAAACTTGAAGGCATTGGTTTTCTTTTAAACCCTTTAGGAGATAATACTACAGATCCTGTCGAAACTCCTACTCTTAGAGTTGGAAGATCTGGTATCCCACCTTCCCCACCTGGTTCATCTTCATCCTCTTCGGGAGGAGAGTCATCTGACGAAGGTAGTTCCTCATATGAACCATCTCAACCTTAAACACCACCAACACCCATGGAAAACCAAAATAATCCTGCCAGACGCTGGCTCGATCAAGATGTCATGGTTGTACCTGAACCTCAACAGCCATTGCCAAAACACCCGGAGAAATGGTTGCCTAAATTTGATCTGGAATCTAAGCAATCTGTCGAAGATCACATAAAGAAGTTTATGTTGGACATTAGACTCTAAAGTGTAGAGAATGAAGACGTAGTATGCAGACTATTTCCTTATACATTCGAGGGCAATGCCTCCACGTGGTATTTTGCCCAACAGCCCAAAACCATCACCTCTTGGGACAAGTTTGAAACATGTTTCTTAGAGAAGTTTGGAGACGATAAATCTCCTGAAGTCTTGGTCATGGAGCTCTCTAGCCTAAAAATGAACCCTAAGGAGAAAGTAAAAGATTTTAACCAGAGATTGCTTACGTTAAAGAATCGAATTCCCACAGATTCAATGCCCGCTGAAAGTCTAATTGTTACATATTACACCAAAGCTCTACACCACAACGTAGCAATTTGGGTCAAAAGGTCTAAGAAGAAAATGCTGATGGAAGCCTTTGAGGAGGCAAGCCAAATAGAAAAGGATATTTTAAGATTGAAAGATAATCTCAATAGTAAAGTTGAAACAGCTTCATCCTCTAAAAAAAAATAGAAATCCTCACTAGGCCTCCCCAAGCCAAAAGTCAGCCTGAAACTTTAGACTTGGAAAGCTTGCAGAAAGATTTCCAAAAACTATCAAATCAAGTCGTGGACTTGAAGAGATCACTCGAGGAGGCATCCTCAAGCAAAGGAATTTTTAAACCTCCTTTCAGAAAACCTTTTCCTCCCAATCGGCCAAATCCGACCACTGAAGGTCTCAATTTCGAAAGCTTGTAGTATGCTTTGCAAACTATTCTAGAAGCACATAATAATCCTGCTTCTGGCCCTTCTGAAAGTTCTAAAGACGTAGCTGAGGAAGAAGTACCAGAAGAAGAAGATTCATCTCCCAATATCTTCGGACACTTCTCTGACAGTATTTTCCAAGCAAACTTTGAAATTGTCCACCCTTACAACACAAGAAGTAAAACATAGAGAAAACCTTCTTCTGAAGTGAGTAATAATGTGCCTCCAAAACAGTCTAAACAAGCTGAAATAAAATAGAGTTTAGCAACCCAGTTTTAGAATATGAATTAATTGAAGATTTGAAAAAAAACTAAGGGCTAATATTTATGTTTTTGAGATTTTGAAATTTCCTCTTATTTTGCAGAAAATGCTTCAAAGTATCGCAGAAAACAGTAAGAACAGCGATCCTAGAAGCAAGAAAACTACAGAAATTAGTTCTAAAACAGCCAAAAAGATCCCTACCAAAATGACATTTGAACCTCCGGTTAAAATGGATTTAGCTGAAAAATGTACATAAAATTGTTTCAGGGACAGCGACAAAAATTCAGCATAATTTTATTGTTAACACTCGTAAAAATGTCCCTCCTTTCTTATTAACTTTTGAAATTTTCAATAGGAATGTACATAATTGCATGGTAGATTTCGGCGCATCATCAAATGTGATGCCTTTGTTCGTTTGTCAAAAAATCAACGCAGAAGTTCAACCTTCTAATCTCAAAATCATTCAGCTTGATCAAACGAACGTTAAGCTAATCGGTGAACTTAAGAATGTTTTGGTTAGGTTATCTTCTAATCCTAAGGTTCACCAAATTATTGACATCATTGTTGTTGACATCCCTGAATTCTATGGTTTGTTTTTAAGCAGGGATTGGTCCGAACAACTGTATGGTTACTTTGCCACTGATTGGTCTCATTTGTGGCTGCCAGAAAATGGACAGCCTAAAAAAATTAGGATAAATCATGAACGCTATCTCAAGCACACTATGAAGGATCTAAATGATGCAAACGAACCATTTACTGCATCTACTAATTGATTTGAAATGCAGAGAATGAACACCTTCTTTGGTAACTTCATGACCGAGATTTCCCCCTTCACTGATCCTGGGCAACAATCAGAACTTATGACCTGCACTCAGTCATCAGCTTCGCCGAGTGTGTCAAACGTTGTCGATGAAGCTCAAATCTGGTCATTGTACTTTGACATATCCAAATCCAAAGAAGGAGCCGATGTAAGATGTGTACTCATAGATCCTACAGGTAATAAAACTTTCATTGCCTATCGATTAGAGTTCGAGTGCACTAATAACACCACTGAATATGAAGCACTTTTACAAGGGCTTAGGAAAGCTATGGATATGGACGTATGAAATTTAATTGTATTCAGTGATTCAGAAATCGTGGTCAAGCAAGTAAGAAACTCCATACATTACTTGTCACCACATCTGAAAGTTACCAAACTGAGGTATGGAGTTTAATGCAAAAATTCTCAGAATTCAACATAAATTCCATTCCTAGACTAAGTAATTCGGAGGTTGATATATTGGCTAATGTTGCTTCTAAACCATTGCCCACATAAGGTCTTTCTCCTAATGCATTTTGGTTCGAATTGTTGTTCAGGCCGTCGATCCCAGACAATATCACCAATTGGAGAGTGTTCGACGATGACCAACAGATGATCAGCTTCTTGCATATGGAAGACACCTTCCAAGGTGCAGTCATCGATGAGGGCACTCACGATGAAAACCTTCGCAACTTCATGGTAATATCATATCCTAGATCTTTTGAATCGACGTCCGAT
The DNA here is from genome assembly GCA_032191745.1 of Picea mariana. Taxonomy (NCBI): domain Eukaryota; kingdom Viridiplantae; phylum Streptophyta; class Pinopsida; order Pinales; family Pinaceae; genus Picea; species Picea mariana. The sequence continues at coordinate 14,546 of JASDQU010374004.1, read as the reverse complement.
ATGGTAAAATATATTCCCAGATCCATTGTAAGACTAGAGAGGTTTTATGACTTGCATGATAAGTTTAGAGGGTCAGTTAATTGTAAAACGAATAGTTCTTCTTTGACTTATGAGACAGGAAATTTAGGGACTAAGGAAAATCCTCAGAATATTAATTTGGGAACGGGATGCTCCGAGCAAGAATGATCTTCCTTTATTAAATTGTTTAAATAATTTAAAGACGTTTTTGCTTGGACATATGGTGATTTGAAAACATTTGACCCTAATGTAATACAACATGTCGTCCCCATGAAACCACAAGCTTAGCCTTTTCAACAAAAATTAAGAAAGATGCACCCCAAATTAGAGCCCACTATCAAGAAGGAACTGAATAAACTACTAAATGCAAAGATAATTTTCTCGGTGAGACACACACAATGGGTGTCTAATCCAATTTCTGTAAGGAAGAAAAGCGGTGAAATTTGACTCTATGCCGACTTTCGTAACTTGAACTGAGCGTCTGATAAAGACAACTATCTTGTTCCTCTAATGGAACAAATCCTTCAGCAGGTATCTGGTTCAGAAATACTATCTCTACTAGATGGTTTTTCTGGATATAACCAGGTCCTCATGTCACCCCCAGATCAACTCAAGACCACTTTTTGTACCCCATGGGGGACTTATTCCTACAGGAAGATGCCTTTTGGGCTCATAAATGTCAGGGCCACTTTCCAAAGAGCAATGGACATTACCTTTCGTGGTCTTGTAAATCAATCAGTAGTGGTCTATCTTGATGATGTTACCGTTTTTTTCTAAAAACAAGAAAGATCACTTGTCTTGCCTTAGGGTTGTCCTAGAACGATGCCGCAAGTATGGCATATCACTCAACCCTAAGAAATCATTCTTTGCGGTAGATCTAGACAAATTACTTGGGTTCATAGTATCCAAAGACGAAATGATTATTGACCCGGAAAGAACCCAAGCTATTGCTAAACTCTCCCCTCCCTCTTCCAAAAAATCCATGCAATCCTTTTTAGGCAAAATTAACTTCATCAGAAGATTTGTCCCAAGTTTCTTAGAAATGGTAAGGCCTTTACAGAATTTAATTAAAAAGGATGTTCAGTATCGTTGGGGACCCCAAGAAATTCAAGCTTTTGATTCTATTAGAAAAGCAATAGTAGAAGCTCCTTCCTTGGTGAGCCCCGATTTTTCCCAAGATTTCACTCTTTACACTTTCGCCTCTGATCGATATTATGTTGTTGTGTTGACACAAAATAATTTTGAAAGCAATGAAATACCCATTGCCTTCATGAGCTCAACCTTCAAAGGAGCAGATCTAAATTACCCAGTTGTAGATCAACAAGCGTATGTTTTTTTTAAAGCAGTGAAACACTTCCAGTAATATCTGCTGAAATCCAGAATTAAAGTCATTGTCCCTTACCCCGCTGTGAGAAACTTGTTAGTACAAAAGGAATTGGGTGAAAAACAGGCAAAATGGATGACGTCGTTACAATAATGTGACCTCAAAATAACCCCTGCACAAATTGTTAGAGGTCAAGGCTTGTGTAAACTAGTCGTTGATTCAGTTAAAGAACATGAAAGTCAAATTAACACTCTAATTGTAAATCAACACAATGGAAAACAAATCAGTTGTTCACAAGTTGTTGCTAATTCTTGGTATGATGATATCAAATTTTATTTAACATATGGATCTACTCCTCACGATCTTGATCCTAAAAACAAAAGAGCACTAAGACTAAAATATGCATCTTTCCAATTAATAAACGATGTATTGTTTCGAAAGAATTTCGACCGTGTTCTCATGCGTTGTTTGGAAAAGAGTGAAGTAGAGAAAGTATTATCTAAACTTCATGCAGGTGAAGCTAGTGGACACTTTGGTGGAGACACCACTTCTCACAAGGTGTTGAGAGTCGGGTACTATTGGCCCATGTTATTTAAAGACGCTCATGCACTATGTCGTAAATGCATAATCTGCCAAAAGGTTGTTGGACGAGTAAAAAAGGTGGCATTCCCTTTGCAGCATGTTCTGTACATTCACCTTTTCAGCAATGGTGTCTTGACATCATAGGACTGATTAACCCTTCTTCATCAGAATAGCACAAATATATCATTACAGCAACAGATTATTTTACCAGATGGTCCAAAGCTGCACCTTTAAAAGTGGTAAACACGAATCAGGTAGTATCTTTCCTTAATTCGAATATTATTACTAGATTCAGCATTCTCGAATGTTTAGTCTTTGATAACGCATATTATTTCTCATCCCTGGATATGAATGTATTTGCTTTAGAAAAAGGGATTAAATTGAAATATTCTTCCAACTACTACCCTCAAGGAAATGGCCTAGCGGAATCAACAAACAAAAATTTGATCAAAATTATCAAGAGGACAGTCTCTGAAAATCACACGAACTGGCACAACGCACTATTTAACGCACTTTGGGCTGACAGAGTGACACCAAAAACCTTTGTTGGTAACTCCCCTTTCTTCCTCGTCTATGGGAGAGAAGCAATCATGCCTCCTCATGTTTTACTTCCATCTCTGCAATTATCGCAGAAAGTCCAAGAAGAGGATTGTCCTCCTCTGGAAAGTCAAATTAATGCCTTGTTAAAACTGGAGGAAGTGAGAGCACAAGCGAAGAAGAAGTTGGATCAGCATCAGTAGATTGTGAAAATATGGTTTGATTCAAACTCCTCTTCGGAAAGAAACTTCGAGGTAGGAGACCTAGTTCTCAAATGGGATAAACCCCACGAGAGAAAAGGGAAACACACCAAGTTCCAGAACCTGTGGTTGGGACCGTTTGTAATCTCTGAAAAACTAGGTCCTAGCTCTTTCTGCCTACACAATTTAGAGGGGTAGCCAGACACTTTCCTAGTCAATGGCCAAGCCCTCAAAAGATACTTCACCTGATAATACCAAATCCACCTCTTTGTACATATCTTTGTTTTTGTTTTAAATTTCTTTTCTGTTTTTGGATTTTGGTTCTTTTCATTTTGCTTGTTTTTGTTTTGTTTTCTAAATAAATTTATGTCTGGGTCACCATTTAGTTCATGAAAGGTAACCAGAATGTCTCATCATAAAGGAACAGTCAAGGTCATTTCAAAGTATCAGTGTTATAAATGGTTGAACCTCAGACTAGCAAAAGAAAATTCATGTTCAGAATAGTCTTCCTGGTTTCATTTTATAATCATGAGAAGATACGGTCATCATTAAAGATCTTTACGCTGTCCCTGTTTTTAAAGAAAACAACTCAATTGTGCCTTCCTGTCCTCGAAAATTTATTCTTATCAGAAAACTAATTTCAGATCACGATGAAGATCGTCAAGCGAAAAATTAAGTTGGAAAATATCAAGTGTTTCGGAATCTGAAATTTTCAGCATCACCCCTCTCTCCTGAAGATCATAAAATTTATGTCAAACTGTAAATAACTTCTAGAGAGTTGTGGGAAGTGTCTGTAAACCCACCAAGATACTGAACATGTCTATAGGCAGTGGGTAAATGCATGCATGATTCCAAGACAACTTCGTCGGGTATTGAACAAGCCTGCTGGCAACGAAGCAATGTCGGGTTAAAGAAAATTATTAGCTATAAATTTTGATATTAATCGTAAAATGTCCTTCATATTGAATTGAGAATTCTTGGACAGGGTAGAGGCGTTAGAGTGGGTTAATTGGCATGCATGTTGAGGCTATGGACGCCTATTGGAAGCAGCGGCCCTGTCAACAGTATCAGAGTCATTGGCTTAAATATCATTTCTCTCATGATTAAAACTTGTCACCAGATTGCATTTGGACAGAAAGACATCTGACGCCAGACTGTGTGATGTTTTTGAGTCTGATTGGGATGCTTGACTTACTATCGATTGTTCATTATTTTTCAACCATTCTTATATGTCCTAACATGAATTCTCTGGTGATGCAGAGATAATTGCTTCTCCCAGTAAGTCGCCACTGTTAGCCCTACACGATTTTTCTATTTGAATGACAAACAACACTTTCTGTAGCTGCCTTCCCCTCATCTTGTAAATATTATCATTTGGAGATGATTATTGGATTACAAAAGATGTTCATTAATTCTCTTAGATTTGCATTTTTGTTTTTGTTTCATGTTTGATTCATGACTGAAAGCATGAATCAAACTTGAAAACTTAGTTTCGTATTATACTCTTATTCAAGGCATTGTTTTAAAGGGTCATTGTGCTTGTATCTAATCTATGTCTAATACTTGAATGAATTACCTTCGGAGTTTTTTGAATGTTGATGTGATTTCTATACACTTAGTTGATTTGCATTTGAATTATGAGCATTTTTGTATATTTAAACTTTTTGCAAATCAACTATAGTCGTGCTAGTCATAATGCACAAGTATTATACCCTGTACATAACCCTTTTGCTGGCAGAGTGAAGTAATAATATTTTCATTATGGTTTGAGGGTTTTTGTCATGCCCTGTACGCGAGGTTTTCATTACCAGGAGTGTTCAAGCCTCAATAACCGAACCCTCAATGTTCATACTATGATTACGCAGGGATTTCGCTTGGTTTGTTTCCATTTTATTCGCTCATATTTGTTCCTTTTACTCCTGCCCTCTAAACCCACAGCTATATTGAGTCACCCCTGTTATAGTCTAGTCATATTCTTAATGGCTCTTGTTGTCTGAATAGAGCCAAATGGAACTCAAGCATTGTTATCCCATGATGATGCAGTCGAGGATTTGAAAGGTCAGGGTTGGGATGCCTTCATCAAAAGGTTCGAAGGGTATTACCTTCTTGTGGCTAAGGAATTTGCACAAACATTTGATGGGCATAGGGCGAAACTTGAAGATATCTAGTTGGAAGTGACTGAGGAGTTTATGAGTAAAGCCACAGGGCTTCCATCCACCGGTCAAAAGTGGTTTAAGAAATCAAAAATCAAAGAAGTGCCATGGAGCCTCTTCATGACCTCCAGGAAAATGAATTGCTGTGAAAAAGGTATCCCTATTTCTTTGCTTAAAGTTAGATGGCATGGTCTCCAGTCGGTCCTTAAACAGTTTGTGACCTGTGAGGGTCATTATGGTCTAGTTTTTCTCTATCATATACGGTTTCTTATGCACTTTATAGGATTTCATTTGAATGTGCCTTTCTATTTGCTAAGGAGCCTGTACAAGATGTCTAAAAGGTATAAAAAACAGATCCTCGACTCTAGTCTTTTCCACCACGGCTTAATCAAAATTCTGTTAACTCACCATTTGACAACCATAGGCGATTGTTGGGATGGTTTTTTAGCGAGAAATGGTTTTGTTTCTACCATTTATGTAGATGGCCCTAATTCAGGTGAATCATTGGTAAAAGAACATTTTGACAGTTCGATTAATAAGCTAGCCACAAACTCCCTGGACAAAGTAATGCCCATTCAATCACCCCATGATCAATAGGTTGTAGGTTTCGAGTGGAGTGAACCTCCTGTGCCTAATTTGGATAATGGTCATAATGCCACTATGAAACCCTATGTCGACAAATCTCATAAACAGTCAAAACAAAAGAACGCAAAATTAGGGTTCTGAAATAAAAGATTTGGTCGGCTAATTTCGAGAAAGTTGAGAAATAGAATCAAACCTCATTTGAGCTCGATCGGCCCGATCGAGGTCAATGAGGTCTCAGATTCAGAAATTCAAGACTTCCTGACTTTAGAAGATCCAGATTGTCATAAATATGATCCTTCTCAACCATATGACTTTGTTAATAATCTTCCACCATGTCTCAAGGATAAAGGTGAATTCACGGGTATTAGGATTGGTCAAGGGCATGTAACAGGTAGTATTGATACAGCTAGTATTGATTGTACACTCCATCAACATATCGTATCTCCTGTGCAATGTGAGGTTTGCCTACAGTGGATTGAACGATACTATACTAATATCCCCATCCTCCAAGCTCAAATTAAATCACTCACAACTCACAATGAATTACTAACAAAAGAAAATCGTGACCTCAGAAAAAACGAAGAGAGACAATCTAAACGTCTTAAGAAGACAAGCAATGTCGTGATAAAAAATGCAGACAATGTTAATGCCATAATCAATTCCGAGCTATCATGATCCATGCTTAGTCATTGGTTGAAATGGTAAAAGGTTTTTCCTTCTTAGTACATGCATTTATCTTTTTGAATCAAATCGGTTTAAAAATTGGATTTATTTTGCCAATATAAGACTGGCTACAGAATATTTCGATTCTATAGCCAAGTCATTTTTAAATAAAAAATTAGTAATTAGTTGTTAATAAATTATCTAACTTATTCCTATTTCATTTTCAGGACATGGTAGATCTTGATGTTGATTTTCTGAAGAGGAACATGTTTGATTTAGATGATTAGTATCTCTTTCCTATTTATTTTGTAAATAAGAAAAACTTTTATTAATTTTTGAAAAGAAACAATTCAGTTATGAGTTGTTGTAAGCCCTCCTTTTTTGTTATATTTTGATCTCATGGGATCTAATCCTGTCCTAGGATATAGGAAGAGGAGATTTCAAAAACTCTTAAATACTCTGCATTTTGTAAATGAAAGGCATCTTGGCCTAGAACCAATTATGGACGAATGATTTACAGGACTTAATGGAACAGCGTGCAGCATTTAGGCTTTAGTCCATTGTGAATGTTGTTTCACTGACCTTTTGTTTTATTTAATCTTGGGATATTAATATGTTGTGTAGATTTAGACTCAATAACATGTTATGTTTTATGATATTCATGCTATAGATATCGTTCATGATTTATTGTTCCAGATATTGTGACTGTGATCATCATATCAATTTGAATATCGGGATTTTTCTTTGATGTTGAGTTGATGAATGAAATGAATGTATTACACATAGATTTCTCTTATTGTAATCACTTGCAATCATAAGATCACAGTATCACATGTGTTCAATATTATGTTATTAAACTCTGGCTGCCAATACATTTCTTGAATTTATTCAGGAAAATTTTAGTATAAGCCCATTGCAGATTTCTTTCAGAAGGCAGGGTAGCCGGATGCCCTTGTTCGCACAGAGGCTCGAACACATTTAACAAACTAACATCAGGTTAGCCTCTATGCTTCTAATTTCTATCATTTTATGTATTAATGAAACAGGAATGTTTAGATCGACTTTGACCATCTGTACATCTTTGTTTCATAACTTAGTTAACTCAAATTTTGTTAGATTTATAAAAAGAAAACATAAAATATTAAAATGCGCTTTCTTTATCTGCTTCTCAAAAAAAATTATCTTTACATTGATTTCGTAAGTTTCCATTAAAACTTGCAACCTATAAATTCTGTCCATTAATGATATTTTATTTCTCTTCTTAAATACATTTATAATAGTTATATTAGTGTGTGTGTATATATATTTTATAGTTTTAACATTAGTTAGTTTTTTTTCTCTTTCCTTATTTTAGGACCTTAGATTGGCTAACGGAGCCATTAAACCCTTCAGAACAGGTTACACCAAACGGCTTGGGGTTGTCTAAGTAACCCAAGCCGT